>VZTO01009495.1:0-17424 GCA_013400615.1 Syrrhaptes paradoxus | reverse complement strand
TGTTTGTGGTTATTGGTGGCTCAATAATTTCTTGATAATATAAAGAAAAGTAATTGTAAAGTCCTTGACTTCTCTTCTATGAACTTGTCCAGTTTACTCTTGAAAGTGAGCAGGCTTTCAGCATCCAGAGTTTTCTTCACTGGGGAGTTTTTCATCTTCACTATGTAGCTTGAGATGAACTACCTTTCTTGTTTCTTTAAAAAAAAATGTTTACGATCCTCAGCTCCTGGTTCTTTTAGTGGAAGAAAGGACAGCTGGTCTTCGTTAAATTTCTCAGTGTCACCTGCAGTTTCTCAGATACATGACACATCTCCTCCTTTCCAGCTAGGAGTCCCGGTTTATTTAGTCAGTCCTCCAATGGACGGATGTATGGAGGTATAATGAACTTTCCTGTTTAGTTCTTTATTCCTCTCTCAGTAACTTGCTACTTGTTTTATTGGTCTTCATATAAGACTGATCTGACATTTTCCTAAAATTGCCCACAGCAGGTTCAAGACCCTGTTGCTGGTCATAAAGTTAAGGTGATTTTTTCCTGAGTTTCATTTTATGTTCAGTTGCAGTGAATTCCAATTGGTAAAACCCAGACACCCAATTTGCCTGCAGCTCTTAAAGGCAGGTCCTGTTCTTTACAGTGCTTCTATAAACCAAAAAAAAAAAAAATTCATTTGGGCAGATTATTTATGAATATGTTGAACAGCAGTGGTCGTGGTAGAGATCTCTGACGTACTGCAAGGGTGACATGCCCTCACTGTGGAAAATTACTAACCTATAATAAATCCTTTTCTGTCCTTTAACTATTGTTTTTGTCCATTCAAAGCCCTTCGTTATCTTCTAAGGGTTACTTAGTTTCATTAACAGGTATTAGTGTTGATATTTTTTATCACTGCTCTGTGAATACTCTAAAATTCATTTTTGTTAAATATCTTATAATTCTGATTGATTTTCTTTTTATAATTTTATCCTTTTTTATAATTTTACTGAAGCACAACAGATAGTGTTAAAGGGACAAACTATGTAACTTTTGATGCCATCTTGTACTGGAGTGTGTGTGCCAAAAACTTTTAAACATTAGGATTGATTTGTTTTATAGAATAATGTTGCAAGTGTATTGCTGCTCAAAAACGACAAATCAAGAATATTTATTATAATTTCCAAAACTTAGCTGGTATGTGCTTTAATTTTTTCTATGAAATTATTATTTTGTAAAAAAGATATTAAACAAATTATATCTAAACAACCATTGCTCAAATAGTTCATGAGCTACTAGCTACTTCATGGGATAAAAACAGCAGATGCCAATTAATATAACTTTTTCTGTACCATTCTTTTTTCTCCTAAAATTAATCTTCATTCATTTTTTTTTCTCTCCTTTCCTCATTAAGTTGTTAACCAGTCAGGACAGAAGTTATAGCTCTTCGTGCTTAGATTTGACCTAGTCAAATACTGGTCAAAGAGGAACCAGCACTGAATGCCTTTTGGTATAGGGAACATAGCCATAACTACAGAAATGGAATTAATTTACTGGAAATTACTGATTCTATAAAAATTTAAGAGGCACATTAGATAAGCAACTCAACAAGAACACTTGTTAGTACTAGTGGAAAAAAAAGAAGGTAATGCAATTGGAATGCATAAACAGGGCAGTAATGAGTAGAAAATATACAATATCTGGAAAAGCTCTGCAGCCTCTCTTTACATTAAAGAGATGTGATTCATGTTGTCCTAACATAGGCATTTAAAACAGGCTAAATGAGTTATGCCCTGTAAGTGCCTCTTTCTCTCAGTTGTCTGTAAAGGGAGCCTGACTATCTCAGTTGTAGATGTCTGTGGAATGGGTATTTAAATTAGATGTGATGAATCCTTTTGCAGATCTTCCTTTGCCCCGTGATAAGTGTATGGTACAAGGGGTAGATACAGTGCCCACATTTAAAAGAAATGTTGTAAAATTGCATGAATTACCAAAAAACTTTGAGAGATAAAGCAACTGTCTCTCCAGGAACTGTGTGCTAGTATAAGGCACAAAGAGGTGACTGTGAATGAGGCATGGCTTCAATTGGTCGAGATGTACTTTAGTCAATACTACTGCTGGGAGAAATCCAAGGGTTGACTAGTAAATGTAGGGATTAGATGAGATGATCTTATGATCCCTGCTGACCTTATACACTTAATCTCTATGAGGAGAAAAAGGAAAAAAAAGGAAAATATAATACACTTTTTATACTAAAATGCTTTTGTTTCTCTTTCTAATTGAGAGCAGAAAATATCCTCAACAGAAGCACTTATGAAATTAACTTTACTTGTCAGCAACCAGTTCAGACTGATAACAGAAGTAAATCTTTTTTTATTCTCTAGGAATTAAGGGAAGAAGGTGAAAAGGTTCACTTCTATTCATATCTACTTTCACTGTCAAAAATATGCCTATCTCTTTATTTCATTTATTCCTTGGGGAAAAAAGTCTCTTAGGGGACATGCAGATTTTACAGAAAGAGCAAATAAAATTATTGCAAATAATTCCACACCCTTTTATATTACTGAGTCATGGACACTTTTTATGTTGTTATATGGAACTATAATTACAATTAACTCTTCCTGAACTGAATTGCTCTACTTTTTTGGTTCTATATCTGTCTTTCAGAAGATGTCTCTACTAGTTCATCATTCATGTAAGTGCTGTTGCAGCCTGCTTGTGCCTACGTAGAAACTCGGTGCTAGAGGGAGGCATTGAATTTCCAGTGCCTCTCCCATAATTCCTGCTGCTTACCCACTGATCATAGCTCCTTCTCTAGGAGTTTCAAATTGAGTAAAAGCAAGTCATGAACTAGTCATGGCACTGCATTCTGACATTACATCCTTAAAAGGAGCAAATAAAATATTGACTCTTATTTTTCTCCAACCCACAAAATTAAAGGGAAAAATAAGTTACTGGGGAAACAAGTTGTTATAGTGTCAAACTGCAGCAAGGAGCAAAATCTTCTACTAAAGCTAATAATTGCTGGCAGAGAAAAAAGTTCCCAATACGATGGAAGGAAGTCTAACAGAAGAAACTATGATGAGGACATATTGTTTTGTGATGAAGATATCTAAGTCATTGATAGGACCTGACAGAAGGATTCAACAACGATGCCTAAAATGTTCTCTGATAGCAATTGAAGTAAATACAATATATTGTTTTAAACCTGAGGATACTAACTAAATGCAGTGGCAGATGGAAAACAGACAAATAAGCAAAGAGAAATGCAATAAATTTTTTTTAATCCTCTGAGCCTTGTGAAACAGGAGAGTGGAGAGTCATACAGAGGATGTGATTAAATATAATATAAATAAATTATTATTTTAATAAGACAAACAGAGGAATTAGATGACAAAACAACAGTTTGCTTTTGTGAGGAAGTATTTTCTTCTTGTTAGAAGAAATGGAACAATGAGTACAGCCAACATGAAAAATTTGTTCCTGTTTCAACAGCATGGAGAAACACTGAAAGCTTTGCGGATTACCTCTTAGCTAAAGTGCAGACAAGGAAAGTTTAAGATAAAAAGATCCTTCACCACTGACGACTGTGGAGTAAGAAAAGAGAAAAGTGTAAAAATTATTTTTAGAAATGTGTTCTGCATAAGGAATGTCTTGTGATTTTAGAATGAGTCTTGAGTCATCCAGAAAGGTGATGTGATACAGACATAGACCTCCAAGTTCGCTGCTGTGGAAAGAGGAGATAGCAAATTTACTTTGGTCCAATACCAGAAGAAATTACAACCTCCTCCCCCACTTCCCCTCTTCATCTGTGTTCAATAAACCTGCTGGAAGATTTGAGCCAAGATCCCACCAACGCTGAAGAAAGAATAAATAAATGTGCAGCTGCAGCTTCTTCTGAACTGTGTAGGGCCAAGGCAGAGGAACTACACAGCAGTTTAGAGTGGAATTCAGTTCAGCCAGATCCAGCTATCTACCTGCTAAGCTTCTGATGTAAGCTAACCATCCAGGCTCCTTTCTTCCTATAGGGAGGGATTATACCTCCAAAAGGAGGTCTGTGTCCTCTGAGAAGGGCATGCCCAGCTTGAGGTGACTATCTCACTCCACTGATGATATGAAAAGTATCGATGTCTAGCATACAAAGAATCCCACTTAGGTGGTCAAAGTGGGGTAAAATGCAGACACTTCTAAGGCACAAGGTTAATCTTTTGCTCAGTAGGCTTAGTGTTAAGTGTTTGTTTTGAGACCATATTTGATTTACCTCAAGAGCCATTTGTTTTCAGGTTTCTTTACTTACTTTGCATCCATAGACATTTGTTATGAAAGCAAATATTCCTTGTTGTAGCTGGTCAGTACAGCTTCTTCTGATTTTAATGCTTCTATGAGGCCTTCATCTCACCCTTTCATCCAAGCAGTGCTATATGAATTTCAGTTGTTTCTCTCTTGTACTGTACTTCATCAAACACTATACAGCTCTACTGGGATCTGCAGGATAAGTATAAGTCTCATGGTTTGTCTGTACTGTCACATTGTTATTAACACTTGTTTAGTGTTAGAGTCCTATGACTGTATGTGTTAATTTACATCTAGGTTCCTCACCAGAGTGAGCTAAATCTGTCTCTGGTGGAAATGGAGAGAAGTGCATGAGGAGTCCCAGTCTCTGCATCCAGTAAGGACTCACGCTTAGAGTGTACATGGTGAATAAATACAGAATTGGTAATTCAAATCGTATTTCATTCTTTTGGCTTCCTACCAGTCTAGCATTCACCTCAGAAAAAAAAAAACAAAAACACAAAACCAGACCAAAAACAACCTGCCAGCTTGTTAATGCACACTGGAGGAGAAGGCCGAGCAGAGCAGGAGCCCAAGAAGACCTTCCCTTGGTGCAAGCTGGTCACCAGCTGAGGGACCTCCCTGGCTCTCTCGGTGAAAAGCAGCCTCTCAGTCTAGTGAGTGCCAGGGCACTGCAGCCCTTTAAAAGTCAGGACCTTATATATTATCCTGTTTCAGTTTGTGCGGCAGTGAAAAATGCCAGACATTCCCAGAAAGACGTACCATGCAGCTAACAAGCTGCCAAATTCCGCACCAGCTGTGTGAATTTCTAAGATTGAAGAGAGTCTTATATACAGACTGCATTGCAGAAACCTCATACAGAGGGTCTGAAACAGCATTCTTTATCTCATGTACTTGGTACTCACTTTTTCTCCAGCAGAACTATTGTGGGTATTTATTCAAACACAAACCTTTTAAGAGTCACATAGAAATAATGAAGAGCTGGAAAGTTTTCATTGCAAAATATCTTATTTAACCGTATAAATTTGTTACTGTAAAAAAAAGTTCTTAAACTTTTCCTTATCCAGTACTCCAAGATATTCATTTTAATTACATTTGGATTAGAAGATAGCCTTAATAATGCAAATGCATGCACTTTTGTCTTTATGGGTATAGAAAGATTGAAACAATAGCACTAATATAATTCCAGGCATCCTCCACTCATCTTAATTGGAGGAGTTAACTTTGAAGATTAATTTAAATGCCAACATTTTTAACTATTTCACTGCTGCTTGTCATCTCATTGCTATCCATCAACTATAGATGAATGTACTTGTCACTCCATGATGTTTCATTAATTTGAAAGAACCTTTCATGGAAATACAGCAGCAGGTTTATTTAGAATATGCAAATAACATAGTCGTTTATTGCATATTCTTCCAATCACTTGGATAATTGGGATTCTTCTGCTGCTCTGACAAATTAGAGTACAATGGTGCTTACATAGCCGACAGCTGGAAAAAAGTCTTAAGACTCAGGGAGAGCAGCTTGCTTGCCATGGGTAGCTATTTCTGCAGAGCGAGGGCTTACGAACAGTGAAAAGTGATAAGAACTAGATGAACCATGTATGCTAAAAATGCTGGCAAATATTACCAGGAAACTTAATTAAAATATGGTTTGCCAAAATTCTACTAAATATAAACAATTAAACGAACATTAAATTTGAACATTTTAACTGGCTATTGTTCAAAGAAAGCTGGTTTAGAGCTAAGTGTCAGTGCTTATTTTTAAACCACTACTGAGATACCTAAGTTGTGGCTCTTTTTCATTGTGGAGACATTTCTTTTTAAAAGATGCTATGAATACTTAGAAACTACAGGGTTGTTTTTAACTCCGGATAAGGTTAATAATAATTTTCTCAATAGTGCAGCTGAAAACTGAAAAGAGAAATTAATGTTCTGTTATTCAGAGACAAAAGGACATGCAACTGTTTACATGTGTTTTCTTCCATTTAGAAGACCAAAATTCCTCACAGTTATTAAAGGAATGTTTTAATTTGCTATCTTTTGTAGAGAAAAAGAGTATTATTGTGGTTAACTCTGAGTTAGAAAAAGTGTCCCTCTCTTGAAACTTTTATATCTTGAATGGAAAAAAAGACTCAGACTTCCTTAGTCACAGGTCCATTTACTCAGAGCATTTTCCTATCTTTAACATTGTGTGTCATTTTCAAGAGCTCTTTCCCACTTCGTACTCGAGGAACATCATTCTTCTAACACAGAAAGCTGATATTCACAGAAAGCTGCATTGCTTTCCCATATCTTGCAACACTGTGAGTAATGAAAAGTAGCTTTCTTATAACTTCCCATGCTTTGATATTTTAGTAGCACAACCACTTTTCCTGTTGTCATTTTTTTGCACTATTCCATCACATTCAGAAGACCATTGATGAGAATTCAGTGGCTATAAGTTCCACAACATAGGAAGGAGCATTATTTTCTAAAAAAAGGGTGATGGGATATTGTGACTGTTACTAATACGTTTACATTTTTTTAAGTCAGACTAAAAATAAAACAAAAAAGGGCCAAATATTGGCCAATATTCCTTCACTAATCATTGTCACCCCACCTTCAGGACACTGTCACCCTTCAATGCCCTGCTTTGTCTTCTGTAACCACTTGCTGGGTTATGATCAAAATGCCTGAGCTGTGTTTTCACATGCAGCTGTGTTGATCTCATAATTTGCTACACTGAGAAAGGAGAGTTTTGCTTTCTTGTCCCTCCTTACCTTGGCCTCTCCCCATCCCTCTCTACTTGTTGTCTTACAGATTCCCTTCCTGCCTTGTGGCAGCTCTAGGTGCCCTTCCTACTCTCATGTGGGACAGCTTAACTAACCAGGCAGAAAAATAACCAGTTTCTTCTGGTCAATGAGTTAAATCAGTTCTTTGAGAGGTCCAACAAGACCAGACTCTTTTTCCAGATGATGAGGAAGCTCATCCAAGGACACAGAGCGGATGGGATTAAGACCTTCTTTTCCAGTGGTGGCAAGTGGCTACATGCCTGTTCTCCCCAACCTATAAAACCATACTTTTGCTTATAGGACTATTGTGTAGACAGGGCTATGCTGAAGAGCTAAGGTCCTAATACTGATATGGATTTGAAAAAGGTAGCTCAGCAACCTTAGAAAAACATACTTTGTATAAAGTCAGGGTTTGTGCTCCTATGCTTTGTTGACACAGGTCAGAATAGCTCCACCAATACAGCTTAATAGACCTATTTGTTTGTGTTGCATTTTAATAAAATGGAGTTCCAGGTCTGCCTGAAACTACAAGTATTTTTAATTAAAAAAAAATTAATGAATTCTAATAAAGATGAATTTTGTAACATGCTTAAATGAAATTAGGAAAATTTATAACTATCTAGTGATATGAGTTGTGTGTATATAGATGGATATATCCTAATATATTTTATGTTTACAGAGCTGTGTATCTATAGAGGGATTTACCCTAATACATTTCATATTTGCAGACATATGTATTGCTTATATGTGAAAACCTCATCTATATGAGGAATGCAATGTACCCAAATAATTTGTTTGGTGTGCTGCATACAAACCTTCAAGTGTAATGACAGAAAGAGATTAATAATGTTAGCGTAAATGATTCATCCTGCTCTATACAGAATTTCTCTTTTTATAATCTGTTACTTATATTTATTGATAGGGAAAACAGCAGGCAAGTGAAAAGCTTAAATAGGTGAAGCAGACTGAAATTAATTAAACAGACAGTGCTAGTTGAAGCATCTGCACACTGCAGAGGACCCTGACCTGGGAACTGCACTTACCCTCAGGCCCCATGGCACAGACCCGTTGTCAGATCTAAAGGCCTTTGTTAACAACAAGCTTATTGGTGAGATCAGTCGCAGGGAATCGGTTTTGGTTCATTCCAAGGCAGTGAGGTTTTGTTTGTAGATGTCAGGAGGGATTTAGGAGAGGAGAGGTTATGGAGGAATATCCACAGGATAACTAATTAAATTGAAAAATTTTCATCCTGTGCTGGAAGAAGATGTTTAGGCTCCAGAGACTCACAGCCCTGGAAGTCACACAGATCATTCTGAGACTTTCCCATCACATCAGAGGAACCAGCTGTTCAAGGTGCAAGCAAAAGTATTTGGCCTCATCAGATGTTCCACTGGCCTAGTCTGGAGACAAACATATATTCTTTCAAAAATAAACAAAAAAAATAGCATGTAAGAATAAAAAGGTTTTACCTAGTACACTGTTCAGAAAATAATCCAATAGTGTTAGAAGCAAGTATTGAAAGAAGTTGAATTAACATAGATGTGTAGGTTGGTATGAGCTGTGCTTGCTCTACACTGCTAGAATAATTTAATTAAAAACAACTAAAGAAAATAACTTTGCAAAATTATGACTAAAAATCCCGTGTGAGACTGTAGAATATTTGGGGTGGTAGGAACGAATACAGTGCCCAACAAATCTATGTAGATTATGGCTGCAATATGTTGTTTTGCTTTGTTTTCCAGAGAGAAGAAAATATTTTTCTTGCTAATTATTCCTTTGCTTACTTCTTCAGTTACTGAAAGGGGAGCTTTTACTAGGCTTACAATGCTGAAGTTATTAAGCGGGGAGACAAAAAACACCAAAAAATACCCCATGAAAACTTGAATCTGTACCCTGAAAGACTGGTGAGCAGGAAATGGTAGAAAAGAGACAATCCGGGTTTGGGTGACTAAGCAGAAGCAAGGAAAAGCCCTTCTGGAAACAATGAAACTGATAAAGCCTGACTTCCTATGAATTCATACTGCTTGGCTGGGTTCTCTGGTAAATAAAGGAGGAACTCTGATCAAAGCTTTTCCAGCATTTGAAGAATTGACTGCCTCTTGCAGCCTTGCAAATTCTCAAGTGTCTAATAAAGAGGTAGTTCACAAAACGACTTCTTCATTGGAGATAGTAGTGGCGTAACTTCTCAGTGTCCTGGGTTAAGCTGGGACAGAGTTAACTTTCTTTGTAATAGCTAGCAAGAGGCTGTGTTTTGGATTTGTGCTCAGAAGAAAGCTGATTAAAAAAATGACATTTTCGCAGCTGCCAAGGTCTTTCAGCTCCTCTGGTTGTCTGCAGACCGGAGAAGCTGGGAGGGAGCACAGCCCCAGTTACGAGCCCAGGATTTGATCTTAGGTTCGGGATTGAGACCCAAAATGGCCAATAATCTATTCCATAACATACACGTCGTGCCCATTATATAGGTGAGGACCCTCCGGAAACTCGGCCCTTTTTGGTTCCAGATCTCTTTTGGTCTGGGTCATCTTGCTCCAGGTGGTCGCTCTCCCAAGGCCTCCCCTCCTCCCCCCCCGGTCAGCTCTCGGTCTGGGATGTTCGGACTGTTATCTCTGTTCCGTGAGTGCGGTTTCAGGACTCTCCCTTCTCCAGGTTCGTTAGCCGGGAACAGGATGAGCCTTGGTCATTGGGTGGGGTGGCAGTATCACTCATTTGTATATTTGTATATAGTATTACTTTCAATATTATTGTAGTTTAGTTATTAAATTGTCCTTATCTCAACCGACGAGTCCTTTTTTCCTTTTACCCCTTTAATTCTCACCCCTCTGGTGGGGGGGATTGGGTGAGCAGGTGTGTGTGAGTTGGCCTGCAGCCAAGGACAAACCCATCACAATCAAATTTCTAAGAACTCATTTTTCAGACCTCTGTCTGTCAAACTTTGTTGTAATCAGTGAACATGTTCAAAAGCTGGACAACACACATGCAACAGAGCTTTAATGCTTAACAAGGGTTTTTTTCACAGAAAAAAATATCAAACTTTAAAATCAGAATAATACAGATCTTAGACCCCAGTCTATTAAAAATAAATAAATAAAACAATAATTTCTGAGATTATTTGGTCCATGGTGCTTTGTAATGATAAGTTTTACTAGTAATTATGTACAATAATTAGCATAACAAATAAATTGTGTATAACAAAACTATTTCAAATCTGTGTGTGAAAAACACAGTGTGTTGGGGAACATCAGAACAACACTTGGTGTGTTCAAAGTAAACCTTATAATATAGCATAAGGAGAGTTAAATGGAAGAGTTGTTTAGCAAAGTAGCTGTGTCTGTCAGTATCAGAGGCCAAAACCAAGAAGAACTGAGCAAATATACAATGATTTTGTCACTCTGTTTTGAAAAATGTACTCCAGTAGCTTCTAATGTTAATATAGTATGTTAGTACATAATTCCATGAGTCAGGAATGATATTTTAGAATTTGAGAGTCCTTAACAGATTTTTTTTTTCCAATTAAGTAATCCAATATCTTTTGGAACTAATGCAGGATCTTATACTTTTAGTTTCAAGGTTATGTGCAAATGAGTACCACAAATGAGTACACACTGACACATGAAATTTGAGAAGGATCTCTAGATTCTGTATTGTGAGAAACAGGAAATATTGACTTCCTGTTCACCTTTTTTGTGGCATTTGTTATTTCATAAACCTCTCTGTCGTACTCCACTGCACACCTTTTGCAAAGGGATAGTGTCAGTACAAGAACACAGCAAGTGACAAAGACTTTTCTGTCTCTTTCTGTTAAACTAACTTATCAACCTAGTTTATCCTTGCTGAGTGGCATTGGAATGTAAGTTTTCTAACTACTACAGACATGTTCTAATGAGTTTTCATTGTGAAAATAAATTACAAATAATATTATCCTAAAAACTGATAGAAAATATCTGTCTGGATTTCAGTTTTCCTGGCCAGATCTAATACTTTAAAATAATGACTAAATGAATGATTCACAGTTATAAACTCAACCAAAAATTGAGCCTTACTTGAAATAAAACAAGATTAGTTGGTGTTTTTTTGTGGTTTTGTTTTGGTTTGGTTTGGTTTGGTTTGGTTTTTTTTCAAATGAATAACACTGTGGGTGGTATGGCATTTACAGATTTACAAAGCTGACCTACTGACAACCATTATGATTAATATCTGCTACCGATTTGTTGCACCCAAGTTACAGAACTGCTGGATTCCCATCAGGTTTTTTGCAGTCAAAGTGTTGTTATGGCCGAAAAGAAACACATTCATATATATTCAAAGCAAATAATTTACTGTTAGTCTAACTGAAGTAATAGTCTAATAAAAGAATTATTATTAGTCCATCTGCAATGATACTAAGATAGTTCAAATTGTAAAGAGTTAAGATGATGCCTACACACACTTCCTAGTGTCTACCCATTTATTCTTGTAAGGCTTCAGTCAGGAGAGAGGTCGCGTGTCTAGTTGGCAGCATTTTTGCTTGGAGGAGTATGGTGCTGACTGTGGTTTCCTTCTCTCTAGGATCTGTCGGGAATTACTTTCATCTGTCAGCTGCCTTGCCCTACACCTTGCTCTTTTTTTATTTATCCATAAATTAATTTTACATTGACCTTTACTCCATGCATTTTAAATGTAATGTATATTTATACTTTGTTCTCTTTGTTATCTCTAAAGCTACTTATACCTAGGCCCTGGGTTTATGTTTTTGATGACCAGTGATTGACCACTAGTGAAGCATTTACAACCTTGGGCTTCCAGAATCAGTCTGTGCCTGTGCTTCAACATCTTTGACATCACCCCACACATTTCCTCCTCAATCCACCACAGCTGCATTTTATTGTAGGGTCAAAGGCAGTCTATTCTGCACAGAAAGATCACTTCTTTTTAGTACCCATTTGTTAGAAATATACATGTATATAACAAAAAGCATTACACTGCACTGTAATGCAAAGCAAAGGAAAACTAAAACAGCATAAGTCATGGTTTTCTGGTCATCAGATAATTGCTGTTACAAGCTAAAACAAATTTCCAGACAGGTCAAGAGAAGTCACGAAAAAGTCTGACAGGTCTTGATGCTTGTGCTGGTAGCTTATCACACAGCCTGTGACTTGTTGCAAGCTATGGCAACTCCACATTTGTTGATCTAGAAAGTACATATCTGTCATGTACTTCCTCTTATAATCCCTAGTTTTATTGAACATTAGCTAATGCTTGTTAAAATTTCCCACAGAGACCTTATAAGAAAAGCATGTTTCTCATTATGGTGAAATGTCTCTTTTAATAAGGAACAACATGCTACCCTCCGAGTACTCTTGAAATAGCGTCTTTCATGGAAATATGAAACCATCTGTCTGACAATAACACTTTATGTGACCTCACAAAAAACAGCCTAAAACTACGTATGAATTAAGATACATACTTTTCTAAGTATAAATTCATTTTTTTGTTGTCGATTATGATACTCAAGTAAAATTCTGCCTTTACACACATNACATCCAATCTGTTTTAGTAAGGTCTTTGTGTAGAACAGAAACAAAAAACATGATTTCCTTCTTCCTGTAGTATTATCCTGAGACAACATTGCATACCTCCAAAGACATATAAGAACATACTATAGGAAGCCCTGAATGAAACCTATGTATGAATATTTAACAAATCTCTTGAGCAAAAGAAGTTAACACTGAATTCATTTCACAAGAGCAATATACTAGGAAAAACAGAAAGATTGTTAAAATTACTATTTAATTGTTTTTACAATTAATACAAATAGTTGCAAGTATTATTAATAAAAATATAATATGTAACTCATCAGACTCTAGATGGCAACAGGTAGATGTCTACATCTGAGATATCCATCCTCAGCTCTCTTGATAGAGATTGGAAATAAACAGATTTTTTATTTATTTGAAGTTTATATACTAATATAAAAAAGTTTTGGTGTCAAGACTCCGTTGACTATTTGTGTCATCTTCTCTGGCTATAGAGGCGACCTAAGGTGAATAGTTCCCCACAGGTGTCTGCAGCAGAGACACTTAATCACAAGAATCTCTTACCCAAATGACTGCATCCAATGAGTAAATGGGTCTTGTCATGTAAGCTTGCATGTCATAAACATCTTAAAGGAATGGAGAAAAATTAACAAGTCCAAAAAGGATTTTAACAACTTTTTAAACTTTTTTCTTCTTTTTTTTCATATAAGAAATGCAATTTTAACTGCTTTTGCACAGACGTAAGTATATCTGCCACAATTTCAAAGTGATTTGTTCATCTTAGCAACTGAAGAAACGACTTCACAGCAGAATAACCATTTAATAAAGCTACAAGTAATTGTGGATACTCAGTAAGAGATAAATCAATTCTTTCATAGGCCAGCTAACCAAGTCTTAACATCTGTCCTTGACTTTCTGATTTATGTTTCTACTCTTGGACAAAATTTTTTTTATGAGGATTTGTTTCAGTTGTTGCTTTAGCTGATTTCTAGGCATCATTTACCTATAATGATATTGTTAGAATATCAGGAAAGGATTTCTAAATCCAATAATTATTCTTTAATCAGCAGAGTATTTTTAAATCCAAAGAAAACTCCCTGCCTGTAACTTGTCTGTGTATGTGGAAAACCTGCATCAACTTAACCTAATTCCTACTGTTAAATTTCATTCTCCTGTGCAAAAAGACTTACTACTTTCTTTATGTCTTTCCTAAAGGACAAGTATACTTCTTCTTCATGTGTTCTCACCATACTATGCTTTTCTTTTATCTCAGTATTCAGTATTGCCAAATCAAATGACTCAAAAAACTGGGCATTAATGTCATGCCTTTCCCACTTCCTTCCAAAAACTATAATCACAAGATTATGATGTCTTCTTTGCAATTCAGATCAGTTGCATTTTACATTAGAGACATTTAGGCCCTACTTCTTTTTCTTTTTTCCTTTTTTCTTGTTTTTTGTCCCACAAGTTTAGAAATGCTCTTTTTAATAAAAATGAAATTCTGGAGACTGAAGTGTTTGCTTTTTCCCAGGAAGTTCTGAGGCATCTTTCCTCACTGTAGATGAGTCCAAGGAGAAATGACTCCTTCAGTGACACTTTCTGGAATGTGTCTACATGACCCCCTTTCTTGTTCAACTTCTTCAGTTTTGCAAACAAAACTGATCTCCATAGGTAGCAATACAGGGGAATTGATTTAAACACAGCTTTTGATCACAAGCACTACACAACCAACATTCCCGCTTTCCACTCTGTGAATAAAGGTGGTTGTGAATATAACAGAAATAAATAGATCCAAATTATTTTAACAGGTCACCAAGGAAATAATAAAAAACTGAAAGCAGATGCAACTCCAAGCACAAGTCCATAGATTTCTTTTCAGTTTTTACATTGCTGTAATCTCTATGAAGATCCCGCAGAATCTATTTGTAAGCTTTTAAAATATACTGTCTTTTTAGATTTCCAAGGAAATATTATTTTTGTAAGCATATTATACATATTATTGAATATTCTCTGTGAATATAGGATGTTGGAGAAATGTCCTATTTTCATGGAAGTACACAAGATTCCTCCTGTGAATAATACAGGCTGTTCTCTGACGATGCAGCAGACTCTAATCCGGCTGCATAAATGGAGGCTTTGAAAATTAAAACCGAATAGAATGACATGTCCCTTTAGTTCAAATCAGTTATGCATTGTATTTTTTTGGTCTACTTTAAATTCTTAAACTAATTCTAGGGTACTTCAATAATAATGGAATACTAATGTGATTTTTTACAGGGATATAACTTTGGGAAAGAGAGGACATGGAACCTGGTTAGGTGAAAAATACATTCTCCTGTGAGTTTATCATGCAACTATTCCTGCAGACCGAATTACAAATCAGACTGGCCAGGAAAGAGAATCCTGCTCATGCCATGTCATGTCATTTGCTCCAGACATTTTAAACCACTGCAAATTACCAGTTTTTGTGTACCATTCCAGAGATGATGTCTAGCGTGTTAGAGGCTATCCTGCTCTGCTGATTTTCTTCTCTTCTGTTTTCTGTTTCCTCTGCAGTGGAGGGTGAAATGAGGGAATAAACATGTATTTCAGTCATTTTTATTATGTGTGCATAGCCCCAGTGTTCAGGTAACCTATGCAGAAAACATTTCCTTAATTTTTTCTGCGTAGGGAAGTAACCGATCCCAAAGTTTAGCTCCAGGTAGCTTTAGAATTATTTAAAAAGTCTTGTGATCAACAGCATGCTTTAGATATAAATTACTACAAGGAGAATCTAAGCACATGTAGATTCCTCAGAACATTTTTAAATCAGGACATTGCATTATTTTTCTTGTATCTTGGATTTTATATGTTTTCCTAAATTTCCCGTCTTAGTATTTTCCCAGGCCAAAGTCTAAATGAAACAGCTACAGGCTAATTTCTTTAGAAAATGTGTAGGATATTTGCTTTAGAGTGGAAAAAAAAAAAAGAGAGAGAGGAGACTTTTTCCTTTTAATTGCATAGGTGAGATCATGCACTGTCTGAAGCTTTCACTGGCTGCTTTCTGATTTTCATTGTTTGACTACACAGTTTGAATGATGATTTGTCAGGTTAAACAGAAGAAAAGTCAACATTTTCTTTTGTATCTAGGTATTCCTCTTAGTGAAGAGCCATCACAAACTTGGATTTTGGCTGCCATTGGCGACTAGGGACTGGTAAAGGAGAGAAAAGCCTGGGAAGTAAATGGTATTGATTNTCCATGCATCTGAGGTTAAATGCCTTGAAACTACTAGGGTCATTGTTATTAGTTACAAGACAGTGTTATGGCATTTTCAGAAAGAGTTATCTTAAAAATTGTAAAAGTAGTTGAGAGTTTGTACTTCACCAGTGCAGGTACAGGCATAGTGGGAGAAAATGCAGAACCAAACAAACAAAAAAAAAAAATGGGCACCTAACTCTCAATGATGTAGATGACAATTAGGTGACAAATAACGTTGTGGAACACAGATGCTATCAGGACACCAATAAACCACTGATTGTACAAAATCAGATATATCCACTAGAGTTTCGTACTTTTATATGGAGTTCCTGTTAGAATGAGGATCAAATGAAGCAACTTCTGAACAGTTCTAAAGGTTTGCCTGCTGCTAGCCTGTCTGGTTAACAAAAACAAGTGGTTTTCATTCCCTTTATTCCTGTTGGATCAGCTTTGGGGTGGACAGTAAAACGTATGGACGTATTCTACTCTTATTGTAACATTATCAAAGTTAAAGACAGGAAAATAGCAGTTCACGGAGACAATACAGCAAAAGAAATATGGGACACTAGAGATTTAATATGTATTTGGTTTATGCTTTGCTTTCGGCTTGCCAGGGTACCCAAAGGAATGGAGTCTTTTGGCAAAATTGCCAAATCTCATGGTATTCAGAGTCCATTTGAAAGACTGGAGACTGCAGTTACTTGAATATCGCAGAGTCTATAATTTTAAAATACAAATAACCTGCTTCTAGTTCCCAGACATAAATTTAAAAAGCATGAAAATAAAGGTTTAGGAGTAGTAGGGGAAATAAAAAATAACAAAACTAAATAACTCTCTGTATCTACTATTTTTAAATCTCATAATTTTTAGCTTATTTCATAACATTTGTAACATGACTCATGAACATTGCATACTGGTAGTTGCAACACAATATTCTGGTGACTTTGGGGAAGATTTACTTGAATTCCACTCTATATAAAATGTGACTAATTGACTGATTCATTTTGGCATAAATGTAAAAGTTTAATGACTCCCACATCCTTAAACTTGAATATGAGGCCGACTGATCTTGGCAGAAAATTCTTCTTCTGTAGACACTGTGTTGGGTTGTCATATACAGCTCCATTTGCCCCTCTTTCCAGGTCATAGCCCAGGCAGAGCAGGCGGAAGAGAAGGCCAATGGAATAACACTGTGAGGTTCTTAAATATAATGCCAAGGCCAGAATCAACAGAAAAATATACTTTATCCGTCTCTCCTTGCACTGGGAGTTCCATGTTACTCTTGACAGAAATACAAAAGCAGAAGGAACGGTGCAGTAGAAAGACAATAGAGGAAAAATGTAGATAGATACAGGGAAGTGAAACAACAGAAGCCCAGGCTGTCTAGGTGAAACACTGAAGACAACTTAGGGAAATGGAAAGAGAACATAATGGGTTAGAAAGTTTTGGGAAAGAAAGACAATGGACCATTCCCTTCCCTTCTGTTTATTACATATAAACTGTTAAAGGCTTTATAGAATAGTTCTTAGAATCAAACAACCGATTTTTGACTCTAACTATGAAAAAGTTCAAGATTGAAATTGAGTATTGACTGTTTAATGACTCAGATAAGAATCCTTTTAAGCTTTCATAAGAG
>VZTO01009494.1:0-17607 GCA_013400615.1 Syrrhaptes paradoxus | reverse complement strand
AAAGAAGGAAAACTCTGAAGATCTTGTAGAAAATGAATGCTAAAGGAACCACATAAACACTGTTCTGCCACAGTACAGCACTAATGGCTTCCACATTTCATAAATATCTGTAGTTTAAATACACAGGTATTGCTCCACACAGGGCAACAGGAAGCCTACCAGAGTGGGAGGGAAAGGAGAACGAGGAGGGTGACACCAGAAGATACACTAAGAAAGGCGAAGAGACACCTGCTGTTCTGGTTTTTAATACCTTCTTTCATACCTGATACACAGTAAATTCTCCACGATGTCCTGTGAAAAAGTGATGCTAGCCCTAAGCTCTTCAATAGTCCTGGACCACAATTGTTAGAAGGTCAGAGAAGTGGAAGGAGGCCTACCTAACTTTTTTTCCTTGGCAACAAGATTTCTGACCCTTTAGGGAACTTTTGGATAATATTTAAGCTCTATAAGAATCACCGCTTTTCAGAGTACATTTCTAACTTCCATCATCATATAAAAGAGATCAGAGGGCCCCACAAACTACACTTTAAAATACAAACACCACCACAAATCTTAAGGTAGACAACACCACAAGTGCTCACTATTTCTACAGGACATGGCTACGTGGGACAAAGATGGAAACAAGCCTTACGTTCTTGATTTTCTCATGCCACTTCACCTTCCCAAACCACCACAGGTTTTTTTCCATTCTTGTTAGCTTGTCCAAAGCATGTAGTCAACAGTATGGAAAGCAAATTGAGGTAGAGAAAGGGGAAGGTATAATTTGTAGATATTGGATATTAGTTTAAGAAAAAATTATTTTTCTCATCCTTTCAGACATGTCTCAACATTAGGCAGCAGTTAGTCTTCTATGAACATTTTGTTTTTATTTTATTGACATTAATCAGTGACTTAACTGAAATTTACCAAACGTTGATTTAATTAACGATTAATTTCAACATTAAAGTATTTTTTCTACAATACATGGACTAATCTATGTCAGAGATTTATTAGAATGTCTTCATTTTACTATGTCCTGAAGGACACAATGTAATGACTGAATGTTGCTTCTGTTCAATCAATCCTCACTTTCCATTAGACTGGTTTCATAAAGCCAAAAGCTTTGAGGGAAAGCTACTGATCCTAAGAACTAGTAAATCCAGCAACACAAACACTGCTAAAGAAAGTTATTTTTCTCCTATTTGAGCCTGTCTGGATAAAATAAAAATAAAAAAACCAACATGAAAACAACACGAAATCCCACTATGAGATCTAAGAGGTATATAATTCAGAAGATAGCTTCACATTGTTGTAAAACAACAACAAAACTTCAGTGAGATCAATTTCATTACTTCAGGAAGATTTAATGAATTTCATTATTTTAGAATTCCCCATGTCTGCTCAGAAGTAATTGCTGCTTAGGAAACTGACTGATTGATTTTGGGACAGAACATGGTGTGGCTTTAATTACAGTCAGAAGCCAGGTTGGTCTAGATGTTGCTGTTCATTTCATAATGCCATAAAAGATGATACCTATCCAAGCAAAAAGAAGGAGAAAGAGAATGTATATTTGAGTAGAAGAGGGAAAATCCTCCCCTTCTGTGCAGCACTCACTCAAAGAATCTAGAAAAACCCTCCAAGTATCGATCTTCTTCCATTTGGTGGCAGGAGGGCATAAAGCCACCCTGCAGAAAGCACATGGTGCATTAAGAATTTCTACTACTAGCAGAGGCATTCACACTAATCCCAAACGAGAGCTAAGGGACAGTATATTTAGTTCTTCCAGACAGTGGATCCCAAAAATAGCCAGGCACACAAGTGTGCTCCTCGCACAGCATCCTTTTCTTCTACAAATCTCTCCTCCAGGTGGTACCAGGGCAGCTTAAAGAGTGAGATTTCATCTCTCACCTGCTGCGCTCCTCCAAGTTGTAATACATGTTATCAGCAGTGCCATGCCATACTCAGTCGTCACTCCTCTACACCAGGCCACCTTGCCAGAGATACCACATGCAACCCACATGCTCACCCATCAGAGTAACTTAGATTCCAGCAGCAGATTGCTCCCAATCACTTTTGTCAGCACAGGTTTTGTTCTGAGTTTTGTAACTTGGNAAAAGACCAGTTAAAATAGCCAGTAATACTCTACAGATATTTTAATCCAACCATGAGCAGAAATTGATATTTTAATTGATTTACGGGCCTGCATGCTGTCACAGGGAGATGAAGGAAGATGTAAAACTACGAGGAGTCTTTTGGAGACATTTAGCAGAGCATCTCTTTGCAGTTCAACTACTTGGTAAATGCCAGTGATTATCACCTCTGAGGGAATACACCAGGAATATTGAGGGAACTAGTATTCTATAAGGCTTGGTTAGGAGAGCAGAATTTTTTTTTGTCAAGAAGTGTTTTGGTTTGATTTGTTTTCCTTCAAAGCATGCTTTAACAGAATCCAGAAGTAGGAAAAAGATCAAGTTTGATGTACTAGGGGACTGCTTGTAGCAAGATTTTTCTTGACAAGTACACCTCAGGCTGATAACGTTCAGCACACAAGCAGTTTTGAAGGCAAAATATACCTGTTGCTAGCTGGCACGATAGAGAAACATGCATGTAACTGCCTAACAAAATTCCTGAGGGGTGATGTAGGATTAGGAGATCTTACTATGGTTGAATGGCATACCACAGCCATTCACATTTTCTTAATATAGGAAAAAGACGCACCCAGGTTTGGCACCGCTAAAGAGAAGCCGTGCTATTTAAGGCTGCATTAACCTAAGAGCATCGTATGATGTAATAAGATAGACAATGTAGTGCCAGGCTGCAAGACACTTCAGGCATATTCTGGAACTGTCCAATATGGATTTTTGGACCAGGATCATACTCTCAAAGCATGTGTTCTTAAAACTGATTGGGCAGTACATAGGCCCACAGCCAAGTTAAATGAGGACCTCTCAATTGTTCTTAATAGTTTTAAGGGTACCCTTGCCTCTGCAAATACTGGGGACAGATTCCTAATATGCACTGTTGCTGGCAACTAGTTGATAAGGCTCATTCTGCAGCATAAGAAAAAGAGCTTGAGTGAGCTAAATTAATAAGTGCATCTTGCCTGCAATCTTGGATATTTTAAGCTGGGAATCAGAAGAGAAGGCAGTAGACATTCACCACATGTAATAAGGCTTTGCAGAGCAAGCAAGCAGCACCAATGAAAGAGGTAAGGCCAGTAGATACATCCCAGCCTAACTGTGCAAATGAACCAACTAACAGTGTATTCAGTATGTCAAAAGTCAGCTACCAGTGGCTGGAAATGTTCATGTTATCAAATCAGTTATTGCAATCTTCACTGGCCTATATGCTTTAACTTCCGGAACTCAAGAATTAAAAACAAAAGAAAAAAAAAAAAAAGAAAGAGAGAGAATGAAGAGATTCAGCTCCCAGCAGAAACTGAACTGAGTGCCTTGAAGAATGACTGAAGGAGCCATTCCTCTTTACTGACAGTCCAGAAAAAAATCATACCCCATATCAGCGTAGCTAATACTTCTTCATTTGAAGGAATAGGTCCAGCACCTTTTAAATACGACATTGGGAAAGCTGCATCCTATCAGTTTAAATCCAGGTGCTTACTTTTGCATAGTCTGCTTAATCCACAGCTATGTACCTGCGGCAACCACCAGACGGAATTGTACATGAACAGCAGGCAGGACAGAGTGAGGGCAGCAGCGATGAAGACATTTAAAGCACCACGTGCACAGCACTTATTCTCTCTTCCTGAGAGCTCAAATTAGAAAGCAAAGAATACACTGGTGTACTAGTGATCAAGAAGAGCAAAATATATGGAATCAGGACAAATGCATCAGTGGGAAGGGCATTCTCCTCAGCAAGATACTAGGGTGCAACAAGGTACAACGTGGCAAACAGCAGAGAGAAACATCCTTGTCTTGTTGCCAGGCATCATAGGATTTTTTTTTCCATACTATTTGAAGATGCTGAAAATCAAATTGAAACTTTCCTTCATAAGGTTCATCTGCATTTTTGCATCCTAGCTTTAAGCCATATTGTTTTCCCTTTACCTTGGCAAAAGAACGTGTGTTACAGTTCAAGCAATTTTCAGTCCTTTCTCAAGAATTCTTGCTACAGATTGTATCTGGCTAGGATTTAGTTTTCCAACCCATGCTAAGAATACATAACTGTGCAAATCCTCTCCTTGGTTCTCACATCTGAAAGTAACGTTTTAGGCAATATAGTATGTTCCAATTCTAACTAAGCAGTCATCCTGTTAAGTACAGGACAAAGATGAGAACAAACTATAGGGCTACGCCTATTTCTAATGTTTCAAGCAGCAGAGAATCTGAGTTTCAGAAGCGGTTGCATTTCAATACATGGTTTATGGGACAAAAAGTTGTAAGAGTACCAAGCAAGGGACAGAGGAGTAGTCTAAGTATTGATCAACTACAAGTCCTAAAATGGAAAGATTTCAGTAAGCCTCTATGCTATAACAGTTAAGGTTTTAGAATAGAGCAATTTTGCAATTAAGAAAATAAAAAAGAAAAAAATACATTTGACAAGAGGATCCCAGAGAAAATGGACTGAATCAGCTCCCTCTGGGATATAAGGAAATATTTTCCAGTTATCTGGAAAACATCAGCAGACCTTAATATACCAAAGCAGGATTTTAAGTTTGGCCTAAAGACTACATTTTAGGAGAACCCTCAGCAACCGATGCCCTCCTTTTCCCTCCCACAACTTTCATACCTAACACGACAGGGTCTGCTTCAGGGCTCTTGAAGGAGAAGAAAAGGTGAAGGACAAGAAAAGGCTGCAGTAGCCAACCATCCAGGCCACATAATGGTATACAGAAATCTTGCAGTAAGTTTTCCACCCCTGTGTGGGGTTATTGTTTCAGGAGATCAGTCACACATTTTCTCCCCTTTCCTTTGATATCACAAAAAATTCTACAGCATGTTTTGTCAGTGTGGCGGGTGACCCAGGACAGTCAGTCAGGCCAGAGACCAGATTACATATTAACAAGATCAAGCTAAACTCCTGCACCACCACCTCACCACATGATTACACAGCGAGAGAAAATAAGACTGCAGACTACAATATAAAAACCCCATAATACACAGGATGAACCAGGTTTTTAATATTTTTTCCAGAGCAAAGTTTGAAAACTGAAGTTCACAGAGGAAAGCATTAGGCAAAAAGGCACTGACAAAAAAATGTAGCACGATGTAATTAAAATATCCTTTGATAAGTAAAGTACAAATGAAACTGCAGAAGTACCTTGGTATCCACTAGTGCTGAAGACCAGTGCCAGGCTCTGTAATGCTTTTCCTATCTTCTGGTATTCCTTGGGTAGTGCTGAAAGAGGGAAAAGGATGGGGAAAAGAAGGAAACAGAAGCAAAAACCCACAAGGGTGAGACTAAATCTACAGCATTTCCAGAACTTGACAGAAGCAGATGTCAAAAACAACTAGGTTTTACATTTCCTCTAGTGAAGCATTTACAATCACGTTCTTACCCCTCCCCTGCTACAAACATTCCAAAACCGCATAAAGCAATTGCAATCTGTATTCTTGAAAGCCCCAAACAGTTGGGGAAATGGTGTGTGACTGCTATTAAAAAAAACCCAAAACCAAGCAACCTCACTGCACTCCTAGCTCAGTCCTCCTATGAGTACAGTGAGATTTTTCTCCCCCTCACAAGCAGATTTTATCCTCCTGGGGCAGGGGGAGGAGAGGGGTGTGCTGCAGCAATATGGAGATATGGAGAATAGATCTCATTAATATTTTAAGAGAGGGGATTATTATACAGACCTATAATACATAAACTCTCCTCAAATCATGGATTTTATATTTTAAGACACTAGAAACCAAGATTATCTAGGGATAAAAATTGATGCAAGTATCTGAACAATAAAATTGTTTTTTATAATCCATTGATTGAAAAACATATGCATAAATTGCTTCCTCACAATGAAGTCAACAAGCTGCGATTTATGAGTGCATTCATTACAAACACTTTCGGTTTTAGGCCTCTGGGGTGGTGGTACTCAATCTGAAAAGTGAAAGCAAATTTTTATAAGCTACCTATGTTAGTAGAAAAAAAACCCAAGTAAATGTGCTTTTTGTTGTCAAACGCTTATCTTCAAAGGGTACATTGTCCAGGTAATAGCAGGTTTCTAGTTGCTCTAGCATCCCACACAATTTGCTTTTCGCAGAGGAACCCCTTTGTGTGGTAAAAAAACAACGACCAAAAAACAACACCCCCCACCACATAATTTTATTGATTGCCTTTGATCAAGTTCTTGCCCAGAAACTAGGTTATTTATGATAACTGGTATTTAATATAACCGCAGGTACCGTTCAGAGTACTAGAGTTCTGTTATCAGCCATTAACTTGTGACTGAAAACCCAGTGGAAACTTCAGAGAAGAACATTTGGTTTCTTTTCACTTGCATTTAAGAAGTTTCCAGTGTCACCCATTTTAAGTATCATAGAATGGAATGCACATAACTGTTGCTCAGGAAGTGCCAAAAAATACTTATGACTAGGAGTTGGGACTAAAGCTGACAGGGAACTTAAAACTCAAGAGACTACTGAAATTCTTCAGTTTTGCATGTCCCAATTTACCAGTCTCCTTTTTCTATTCAGGATTAACATCTGTAAAGTTAAAAATTAAAATTTTCAACACCAATCACATCTGACTTACTGCGTCAGTACTTACTAACTAATTAACAGCTGTAATTATTAGAAGAGTCATTCCATACCTAAAGCACTATTGTCATAAGGTTAAGGAGATTTTGGTAGTGAACAAAATACCGAATTTCTACTGCAAGCACAAGCCACAGCCAGCCCTTAAATATGGTGGTTTTGATCCCTGCTTCTGTAACTGCAAAGCAACACTGTTTTTCTAGTCTCACCTGAGGGACCTTATTCCTTCCCCTGCCCTCCGCTTCCCCCTCAGTATCACTTCCTAGGGAAGCAAGATGTGTACAATGTTAGAGCTGTGTCCTGTGTTGGACTAGTTTTGACCAGCAGGAGAGTCAGTGATGTGTAGAAGGAAACCCTCTTATTCAAAGTAGAGAAATGTAAATAATTTAAAGTTCACATCCTACAGTTGCTAAGGCCTAATGTAATCACTACCAGAAGAGACTGGGCTTCTGTACTTCCCATTCCCTCCAGTCAGCCCCAGATATTGAACTGCAGTGTTATATGAGAAAGCAGCAAAGAGAGAACTCAGGAGATGTATTTATTCCCAAGCTTGGGGACAATTTTTTTTTTCCCCAGGAAGTAAAAAGAGGGAAAAAAAAGGAAAAGGAGATTTGAGGAGACTTATTTTTTAGGTCTTTGGTCGCCAGACACTACAGCCTGCCCTGAAGCGTTTCTTGTTATGATCCTCAGCTGTAGTACCTGCTTCCTTTCAAAAGCTGCCTTGTGGTGGCCACAAACACTGAACACTGCTGTGGACTAGAAAATTAGAGCCCAGGCAGATTCATAGGGACTTGGTGTGAAGTTCTGCAACCCTAAATATCTGTGGGAAGGAAGAGACAAGATAGGAGAAAAAGAATTGGGCTAAAGATTAAGTTAGAATCAAGTTGGGTTTTTTCTTTTTTTTTTTTTAAACTCATTTCATCTTTAGATCACTACTCCTGGCATGCAAGAATCCTAAATAAGGGGTTAATAAAATGCAATAATTTATGATTTAATCAAATAGACAGGTCTACTTTGCCCATGTCACTAAAACGTCAATAAATGACAAATATATGAGAACAGGTCCAACAAGGGCTTTAGCTGGATTACAAGAATCATTTAACTTTTAATAAAATTTTTAAACCTATGGGCAGGGACCAGATATTTGTTATGAAAGAAAAAAAACAACAAAAAAAACCAAACCACAAAACCAAAAAACCCAAAACACCCAGACAAAAAAACTTGCACAATTTCTACTCTCAGACATTGAAAGCAGCCAGAATGCCACACAATCCTCATGATAATTTAGGATTTCCTCTAGTTTTAAGATGTGCCTTTAATTATAAACAACAACAAAAAAACAAACAGAAAAGCAACACAGAAATGATTGCTGAGTTCAGAAGGGACACTTACGCCCTGTACACCTCTTCCAGTGCTCTTGTCCCACTGTCAGCAGCTCTTTAACTCCATCATCCATTGCTTTGGTGAACCTACCCACTGCATCACATTTCTGCTCTCTGTGGCATTTGGAAAAAGCAAAAACAAAAAGCAGTTTAACAGATGTGTTACTCTAAACACAATACCAAAATGTTTAGTAGTATCAACTAAATTAAAAAAAAAAAGAGAAATAAATGAATTCCTTGAAATCCCTGCCATTTCACTGAAGTCAGAACTTTCTTCTTTAAATAGAGGCATTTTTCATTCTATTTTTTTCTGTTCTGATAAACATGTGGTACTGGAATATCATTCTTACTATAGTTAGTTACTTGAACAACAACAAAAAAAACCCCAAAACCCACACCAAACAAAAAAAGGCTACTAGCTAAATATCCTCTCCAATGAGATCAAACAACGAATAGCAAAATCTAATTCGAGGAACACGCGTCCCTAGAGCACTTAAAACAAAAAGAAGGACCCCACATTGACAGGAAAAAATAGATGTTAGAGTAAAAGCAGTAGCAGAATTCATACAACAATAAACAAATATAAAGATATTCCAGATATTTTAATAAAAGTATGAAATATGTGAATAAAAATTAATAACAGTTCTTCTAGAGAAATGTATATGCATAACTTTATTATATTGACAATGCTGTTGTATTCAGTTGTGTTACAGAGAGAGAAAAAAAACAAAACAGTGATGCTCCAGTGAGAATTATTAACTACTATGTGCCTTTTTACCCCTCTAAGCCTGTTTTCATGCAGCTATCAAAGCTTTCCATTAGCATTGCACTGCATACACAGCAATGCTCTGTAAACTCTACAAAAGAAAACTAGACATGTATTTCCTAATTTTCAATGAGAATTATTCAAATGGTATCACATCTTACAAATGCTCTCAGCCAAAGCCCGTATGAGACAGCTCTCCCATCAAGACAACCCTTAGTGACTCCCCAGAGCCAGGGCAGCAGCTTCAGCTGTGGCCCAGCCACCCAAAGGCTCCCACCTCCCCACTGGCACCCCCTTCCTCAGCTGGAAGCTACCCAAAGAGTTACTTGCACCGAAACAGAACCTGTGCTTTCCAAGAGGCCCTATTTTTACTCCAATTTTCCCAGTAGCAAACCATCCTTTTAAATTTCTGTACCTCATACTTCACAGTTCATGAATCGGCACAGGGTTACCGTCCTTTGACCAAAACCAGGATGACCAGGACTGCTGAAGTACTAGAAAAAGTTTTCAGTAGAGAGTGTCTTTTCACTGAACAACCTAAAAACTACTGAAAAAGCTCGTTTGTCCACTTAACAGCAGCAGTTTTCAAGACTACTCATACACAATTTTAACAGCACCCTGAGAGGCTCCCAGGCACTGGAACACGGTGTGGATGTCTGAGGCATTACATCCGCTTCTGCAACGCTTGGAGACAGGTCTCCAGAACTGTCCCAGGCTGCCAGCCCCAGCCTAGGAGCCAACACCCTCTGAAGAGTGTTCCCTGCAGGCTGCTTGCTTGCCCTCACCCTGTTCGGGGACACATGCTGGTTGTTCCCTGCCAGGGTTTTTTATATTTTATATAATATAATATAGACTCAGACTCTCCTGCACCCTATGTACACAATTCTCCCTTTGGTTCACCCCTTCAGCTTTTATACCACTGGGATATATATAAAACACATGACCTAAGAAAAATAGTCAAGTCTGAAATCCTCATGTTCAAAGTAGAAGTGACCTAAAAACATCCCTTTTTTTAAATAGTACAAAACTGCGACCACACAGCTATTGTATACATCTTAGTATGCACCACATCACTTGGATAAAGCCTATGCTGGGATATTCTCAAGTGTAGGTACACTACTGCTTTGCTACTACAAACGCTTCTGTCTAGTTTATCCAGAGTTTCAGACAAAACATTATTGAAGTTTCTATGTTTACAACAGCAAGCAAAACATGCCATGCATACTACATATCTTCTAAGAAAAATAATCATTAAGCCTAAAGGAGTGAAATAAAGGCTGCAGAGTAAATTCATTCTTTCACTCCAAGAAACCCAGAAGCCTAACACCAAGAGAACTATACATTAAAAAGTGTAGGTATATGTAACATACACATACATAAAATAAGTATTTCCATTTGCACTTACAGAAGGATACCCGAAAAATGTAGTAACGCATTTAAAATGAAAAGTGATTTAAATGATACAATTTCATTTTAATAGCTTTCCACAGATTCCTGACACTAGAATGATACTGTGCGTGCGCTATATAAAAGTATTTTACAGAAACATTGATTTCTTTGATGGTCCACCTACAGTTATCCCAAGCTACTTGGCAAGTATAGAAAACTTTGGAGCTGTTCACAATTGAAGATCAAAATATACTCCCATTGCAATACAAAACACAACTCCATAGGACCTGCCAGTGCTCTAGTTTTGCATAAATCCTTTTAGGATCAGTATTCAGCCACTGAACTTAGAGACACCATATGGAGTTTCACCAAGTTTTAGAGGGGCTGATATAAAAAACTCGCATTCAGAAAAATTTTCATCTCTACCTTGATGAATGTCTCTTCAAATCCATTAATATATCTTCATGCTTACTATTCTAGTATTGTATTAGCTCCCTATCTGTTGTATATCCAGATGCATAATGTCCGTGCAAAAAAGAAACCACCTTACATTTCTACCATATCCAAGTCAGGAGCCTCTGGTTCCATTGTAGAAAAGATCAGGACTCCTACAGTTTCATCTTTCTCTGCCTTCCGCTTTCCAGTTTTCCACTCCTTGAGGAAAGAAAGAAAAAAAAATAAAGAAAATTTGACCGCTACTGTTCATCCACATAAGGGCATGTACTTCAGCAATGAAGGAAACATCTAGACAGTTAACCAACAGACCACTCATACATTAAAACCTTCTAAATGAAAGTTTCAGTGGGGCCAAGGTTTCCTACATTTTTCCTCCCTTCTCCTTGTACACTTTGTTTTCTATATGCTGGGGTACACACACCCTTCCTGTATATTACTGAAACAGCACGTGAAAGCAACTATATTCAGCTGCATCTGCACATGATAGTGCTGATATCAGAAGCTACGCAAGAAGATCATAAGACTATTATGCAATTGCCACACTAAGTTCTTCAGTGGGAACAGATAAAAAGGTTAGAAGTTCCACAGGTATTGCAGTATGGTCTGATAGAACAGATAAGTCAGCTAGTAAGAACTGCTGATGAGCTAGCACAATTATACAACTTTCTACTTGCCATCTAAATAGCACTTCACTAGGACTGCCACTTTCTACGTTATCAAGCCTCTATGTACAGGATCACAGAATAATTCTGGATGGAAGTGACCTCAGAAGGTTTGTAGTCCAACCTCCTACTCAGAAATGGTCAGCTACGACCTTAAGTTACTCAGGGCTTTATCCAGTCTAGTCTTAAAAACCTCCAAGGATCCTTTACTCTTTCATCAAAATGTATGCGTATTTACAAGTAGGACTATTTTGAGGAGAAAGCAGCATGAGTTTTCATGCTCAATGGCAGATAGCCAAATTAGTAACAGAGCTGGAGTTCAGTCATGAAGAAACCATTACTTACTGAAGGTGAAGGTATTAAAACCTCTTTAAAAAGTGTGAGAAAATGCTGGGGGGCAGGATGGAGGGGGCAGGCATGGGGATAAGAAAGGGCTGGTTATATCTGATGAGATTGCAGCATAATGCTATTACAATCCATTCCACTGAAAACTGTTGGGGTGGGTGTTTTTAAATATAGACAGAATCAGACACATCCTAGATCTGCTACAAAGTAGCTTCTGTTAGCAGAGCAGAACCCCAGTAATTACCCTCATCTGTTTCTGTTGGATTCAGTAACAGAAAAAAGAGTTGTTAGGTATGCACCTGTTCTGCTGGTGGGTGCAAACTGTCCTTTAAATGAGCTTTGTTGCCAGTCTTTTAAGAGCTACTTTATCTGTTGGAGCAGCACACAGCATTTCACCCAAGCAACTTGATGCCTCATTTGGATCAATCAGGTAAGTTAGTCAGTAAACCCAGCAGTTTTCAATTTGTCACTACTGCCCACAGAGGGGCAAATGAGAAGGCTACAAAGCTGAACTCTTACTGTAAAGGGGGATGGTGGGGAGGAGCAATTCCTCCATCTCTGTCTGTGTGTGAACTTTATTTCCTACCTTCTCATCTCGGAAATTGAGAAATTGCTGGAAAACTTCACTTTCTGAGACAACAGGATGGCGACACATCCTTGTCATCCAAGCTTGCAGTCTCTCCATGCGCATTTTGATGAATTCTTCTTCAAAGCGCCCTGTTATACATGAAACAGTAATTGTTACGTTTCTACTCCAGTACCCTCAGCTATTTTTTTTTAATTAAAGTAGAATCTGTAATTCATCTGATGAGTTTTTAACTGTTTGACTCGGAACTTACAAGGAAACATTATGCTGACAAATCAGAAGAACCTTAAATTACAGTATATTGGTTACTCCTCCTTTTAAAGATCGGAAATATTAAAAAACTGTACACCCACAATTCAAATCAATTTTTTGTGGGAAAAAACCCAAAACTTTCAGATGGAAAAATCAGGTATTCAGATGACCCAAGAGAGAAGTAGGCACAGGCTCGGAATGCTGACATTTTTCTGATACAGTGCAATAAACCCTTTGTCAATGTAAGGCTCAAAAACGCTGGAGAAAAAGGAGCTACTTACTTTCCAATTTGTCATGTCTTAGCTCACAAAGCATTTGGAATTGGACTGCTCTGATATGAACAGATATTTAAAAAGCAGTACCTCCCATAAAGATATTTCTACATATAAATTAAAGTGCTGGGAAAAAAAACCTCAAAAAATCTCAATAAATTATATGTATAAACCGGTTAGCATACTTACGTGCAAGACTGATTTTTTTGGTAGTTAAGAGATTTTAACACAAACTAAGTAAGTAATCAATTTTTTTTTTAAAACCAGTAGTGCATCATCACTGTGTATTTACAATAACCTTCAAGTTTTAGCACAAACTGGGTCTTCTTGAGAGAATCTTTTCCAATTAAAATAAAAAATGTGTGATGTCAGCCTTCTAAAGCATAGACTGAACAGGATGTATTTGAAAGGAATGAGAGACTCCTCCCGCACCCAACTCTTCTAATTTCCATGGCAGCACACATGACAAACCTTAAACACATATAATTCTACTGTACAGTTACTATGGCAGCAGCTCCACAAGGCTGAGTTCTTTGTGGTGGGTTTTTTGGTTTCTTTTTTGTTTTCGTGTTTTTTTAATATATATTGCAAATACGAAAATGAGCAAGACTAGCAGGTAAAGAACTCAACTAGTGAGAAATGAAGTTTGGGCATGGGTACATTTCCTGCAACTTAGCTGGGGGAGGTGGGGCAGGAGTGGGAGCAGGAATCAATGCAGTAATACCTTGTTCCACTCAGTCTGTATTGAAACCTCTGCAGCATTACTGCCAGCATGAAGAATGCAAGGCAACAGGAACAGTAACATTTGGAAGTTATGTCATTAGGTCATTAGGCACATCATCACCAAAATCATGACCCTGAGCAAAGTCTATTTGCAAGGTCTTGCTTTGCCAAGACTAATGGACAGAAATACCTTTCTAGACAGTCTTCAGAAAGAAGTCTCTTAAACACAATGAAAAATAAGCACCCCTTTTTCAGACTTCCCCCTAACATTTCAAAAAAGAGAAAGGCATGGAGGTTTTTTTGCTTGTCTTTTGGTGGTTTTTTGTTTGTTTGGGTTTTTTGTTTGTTTGTTTTTAAATGAGACAAGTTACTCTCTCCCACAGACTCTGGAAGACTGAAATCCACAGGCAAAGTTTAAATGTGATGCCAAACTCTTGACTCTTAAAATACAGTTACAATAAAATCTAGAGATCCCATCAGGTCTTCTGGTTTCCTTTTAGTCCCCATGCACATGTTTAAGCAACATGTCGACTTCGGCTGGTTATCTTAAAGGCTGTATAAAAATCTTAACAGAAAACACATAACTGGAAATAGGCAAAAGTAATGCTTTTTCCTCCTATACAGGTGTTCATTCTTTTACTCACATGCACTCCAGCACACCCCTGTAGAAAGGAAGCCAGAGACTACTGAAAACACACAGGCATTGCCATATTCAATTGCAATGGCTGAACTTATGTGCATTTAAAGGCTCCAACCTCACTTTTCTTGAGGTCAGAACAAAAGACTTCTATAAGCTTCAGAGTTTGGTCAAGCTGAACCAACATCAAACTAGAGCAGAAAGGTATACAACTGAAAGATGATTTCTAAATCAAATGTGAAACGGAGCAACAGGGGAGACAGTGTCAACATTTTACTTGTGACCAAAAAAACCCCAGTTTGTCAGGGGATGATCTCTTTTCTCCAGGAGCTTTGCTTCAGAGCTTCTACAACGTAGCACATTTACAAGCAAATGCAANAATAAATACTCTTTGGTGGCAACTAGGGTTTGTTTGGTTGGTTGGTTTTAATATTTTTTAAAATCACTGGACTAGCTAAGTAAACTTGAGTTCTGAAATTATGCTCCTAGTGCTGATATTTTATTATCAATGTATCATCACAACTTGTAAGTTTTGAATGGTGAAAGGTTAGGGGTTTTTTTTGATACCTTCTTTAAACATAATGGGAAAAAACCCAGTAAGAAATAACTGAAAAACTTGAAAAAAGTTATCTCCTTATTTCCCATCCCATGAGTTCACAACTAATTACCTGTTACTTGCTTGTCTGGAAGAGATGGGATTGGAATGGCTAATCCAAATTTAACCAGGAGACGCTCATACAACCAGTCAAAGTGCTTGTATCTGTGGTTGACAGATCGATTAGTGTTCTGTAAAAGAAACACAACCCTGAATTTTGACAGGTATCTACAGATAGTGACATGAAACAAGTGCGACCAGAATAGTAAATACATGTAAATAAAATTTATGATTTAGAGCCTCAAATCTGTAATTACAGAAGAACTCTAAATGCTAGAACAAGGCAACTCTTCGGGAGAAGAAAGTGTGACAACTACCACCTACTCTAACAAGCCGGTTATCAAATCACACAAACTGTACTATTTATATGAAAAAGTTACCCATATTTGTGAAAGAAAAGGTCCTGTTTCAGACACACTTACAGTGCAGGTCAGTTGATATTCAATGTAGCTCTTGAGGCCATACATTTTAGAACCTTTTTTTGGATCTGCCACCACACAATCAAATGTAGAGGTAGGATAAACCCACATTGGGCCATAATCACCAATCTGTAAGAAATTGCAAATATTATCTTTAAATACATCACATTGTACCAGCCGCAAACAAGGGGACAAATACTTTCTCTTGAAAGTTTCCATTGATTTCAGCAAGAGCTTGATAGTCAGGAAATAGAGGAGTTTCCTGCAACCAGAGATGACTGACCACAGTTGTGTTTATCTTATTGTATATTTTACAATTTTTCCCAAACAGCAAAGGAGTGGTGAATTCTAGGGATTGCTACTTCAACCACATTTCCCTAGAACAGCATGTATGTTGAAGAGTTTGGTACTTTGATCAGAAAATTACTTGACCGTCATGACTGAGTATTACAAATCTTTATAAGCATAGCTCCTATGTATTAGATAACTATGTAGGTAACTAATAGACAGTGTAATGCATTTGCTCTGCCTCCCAGGCCCAAAAAGGCTTATTCTCGTGATCACAAGTAATGCAGATCCAGCATGAGAAAAACAGAAAAATAGTACTGGGGGAAAAAAAATAATCAGCATGCTTAGAAGAAAAGAGGAGTTAAGACTTGACCCTGAAAAAAATCCTTCAGTGATACACAACTGTAGTCTATCACAACTTCAAAATACTTAAACATTATACAGTTTTATTATGACAGTTCTATTTCTAATTATATGTTCAGTATCAGTTTCTTCTGACACAAACACATGTAGCAAGCCTGAGGCTGAAAGCTAAATTGGGCAAAAAAGGAAGGGTGGGGACGATTAACAAAGAAAAACCTAAACAAAGCCAAACTCCACAAAAAGAACCACACACACACCCCATCCCCAAAACAAACCATATCACCCCCACACAAAAACTACACGCATGGCCCCAGCTTACAATTATAGGAATTTTCTCTTTGGGTTTTGCTAGCTGCTTTGCCAACAGGTACTGTTCCATTCCAGGTTTTGCAAATCCAGGAAATCTAACAATAAAACAAAGTGATAAGTTTATTCTGTATTTTTGTTCCTTTGATATATGCAGAATTACCTGCCACCATAGGAAAAAACCCCTTACTATTTCTCAAGTATAGACAAGAATTGATGTGGATTATGTAAACAACCAACTATTTGCTTTGAAAAAACAGAAATGTTTTAGCTACTGACCCACAGCTTTTACTTGTGTAATACAGGCCCCCTCTTCCATGGCAGAGTAGCTATCTGTGCTCTGCAGCCCACCAAGGCAAACATAAGAGGAGGACCCAAAGTAATCTCTGCCCCTCCCCTGCAGTCCACCCTCTCTGGAAATGCACACACCGGGCACTCAGACACACCGTCCTGCTGCTTCAGACTCTGAGAATCCCATCACGTGAAAGAACGACAAACTGCAGATTTATCAAGTGCTTCTAAACAAGAGTTATGCTAAATAATTGATCCACTAATTAGATGGACAAACCACACAAACATCACTATAATGTCCTTACAGTCTCTAAGAAGTCTTAAGGATAGCAAATGGTGGTTTTCTTTCTCAGTAGGAAGATACTTAGTCCTTCATGTACAACCAAGCTACTATCTGCTTGCAGAAACATGCAGAGTAAAGCAGGACTTAGTTCACAGAAAAGAAACACTCTTAAATAAGGTATGTTTATGCTGGTTATACTAAATGGGTTTGAAACAAGTAGATGCCCCAATGATGCAAAGGCAAATCTTGACAAAACCTCTACTAATGAGCAAAATCAACTGTCTCTCTGCATGATTAGTTGTTAATTTTAGTTACCTACCCAAGGAGACCGTTATTCTACAATTCTTTTCTACTCTGCTTTCATCCACTTCAAGATTACCACCCAGTAGCTTCTCAGAGTAACAGCAGTTTTAGAATAAACAAACATTAAGTTAGAACATGAGATAATGCTAGTATAACCCTTACAAAGCTTCATGTTTTGTAAGATTTCTATTAAAAAAAAATTCATCCAGCTTTCTGTGTCTCAAGAATCAAACTGGGTGATACACAGACACAGGAGAGCAGAACTTTTCCCTCCTTCCACCAACTCAGATTGCTCACAAATTCTGGGGTGGCACATCTAATCAGTGTCACCGTATGGACAAGCCATCCATCACCTTTCATCTTCACTAAGCACACACAATATTAAAGACAGTTAAATTCTAAAGAACAGGAGGTCTTTCAGACCTTGCACAAGTGTAATTTGCCTGCATAACACCTCTAAAAATTATACAGCTTTGTCATGTACTTCCAGGCTTTCCTGGATCTGTTCTCTGATCACACAGGGAAAAGAGTGAGCTACAAATC
>VZTO01009491.1:5063-27831 GCA_013400615.1 Syrrhaptes paradoxus | reverse complement strand
GAAGCACCAGTAGCAATTTCTCTGAACAGTCTAAGATTAATTATCCTTTGAGGGGACTTTCAGTGTCTTTATAACACATTTAGAAAATGAGTCATTATTCTGAAGTAGTAAATGGACCAACCAACTTCCCTAGGAAACTAAGATCACTGCTGACTATTGCCTGATAGCTGATGAAGAGAAGAAATACTTCATGCTGCCTCTGAATCTGTTCCTGAAACTCTCCCCCATTACAACATTTTAGAAAAATCTTACCCTGTTGCTACATCTTCCCATCCCTGCCTGCCAGATTAATCCCCTCCCATCTCATGGATAGATGGCAGTGTCTTGAGGTAGAGCAAGGCTCTTTGTTTGTGCCACCAACCAGGATGCCCCACAATAGAGGGTTATGAGGGGACCACCAGGAGCAACAGGATGGGGGATGGATATGGAAACAGGAACCCCAGCGGACAGGGAGTTCATCAAGTTACTCCCCACACTCTTTCTCTTACACCCTTCTGCTGATGGTCAGAGGTCTGAAACACCTCCCATATGAATACAGGCGGAGAGATCTTCTAGAAGCTTTCCAGTGTTTAAAGGGGGCTACAGAAGAGATGGGGAGGCACTCTTGACCAGGGAGAGTAGGAAAAGAGGTGATGGTTTTAAGCTGAAAGAAGGTAGATTTAGATTAGATATTAGGAAGAAATTTTTCACTGTGAGGGTGGTGAGGCACTGGAACAGGTTGCCCAGAGAAGCTGTGGATGCCCCATTCCTGGAGGTGTTCAAGGCCAGGCTGGATGAGGCTTTGAGAAACCTGGTGTAGAGGGAACTATCCCTGTCCATGGCAGAGGGGTAGGAACTAGATGATCTCTAAGGTCCTTTCCAACCCACACTGTTCTATGATTCTTTGAGAATAACAGGCATTTAACACTGCTAAGACCCACAAAGGCACCCAGGCAACTTCTGTCCAGCACCTTGAAATGAACACTGGTATATGAATTTCAGGGAAGAAGCAGAAACAAAGTCAGGTGGTGGCTTCATGATCCTGACTACTTGCACAGACAGATACCTTTGGAGCTCACATAGTCCATTGGAAGCCTCTTTGTGTCCAGGGCAGCTTTGCTACAAACAGCAGTTTTCATCTGCCTATTGCATGTGAATATGGTCAGAAGCACAATCTGGGCTTCCTCTCACCTCACTTTTACACAACTGAACCAACCAAAGTTTCCCAGCCCAAACCATTTGGGGTCTTTTATGATGTTTCAGACTGGCTAGCCACAAATGTGAGGCACTGCTGGCTGTTAATTGCTTTTGAAAAGTCAGGTTGGCTACTAAAAGACCGTCAGTCTGTTTCAGACAATCTCTGACCATTTGATCAACACCAGACTGTGATGATACTTTGCTGACCTGCTCTTGTGCTGGTCTTACAGAGCCCAGCACCAACCTCCACATTCACATTGTTTCCCAAGGAAATGCGCATCCATGGTGTAACAAAGCTGTCCAATGTAAAAGCTGTTTAGAGTGCACAAGAAAGTCATGTCTGCTTCAAAATCTGTTTACTACATTTTATGGAAATATGTATGACTTAAAACATCTGTTTCTTGTACTTGTATTATGCTATTTAAATAAAATATGTTGAGTTTTGTGAAGTATGCAAAAAGGGGAAAGGTCTCTCAATGCCATGAAGGATCATGTGGCAGTTTCAGTACTAAAAAGTCAAATTAAACCCTTCTGTAAAATTGAACCGTGTTTATCTGAATGTGCCATGAGGAGCCGAGCCTGGATTGTCTCTGAATGGCAATCAGTGGAAAGCGATTCATCTCACCAGCCTTTAGACAGTGAATGTCTGTATTTGATCACTGTTTAGATGCTCTTTGTGGTCAGTAGAGTGAAGGTTTTTTTAGGAAGCTCAGTTCAGCTGACCTGTTTTAGACAGACACATTATGAAGGAGAGAACTGATGCTGAGAAGGACATGTTTTTGTCAATTACAGAGATAGCTGAGGCACTGGATATTCCCCAGGTTTCTGCCAGTGACATTCCAACACCCTGTGCAAGTAGCAGCCATCAGCAAAGCACTAAGGAGTTTTTCCAAGTACCTGAGTAGGTCTTCCCGGAAGCAAGGTGAATACACATTGTAGAGAGAAAAGATACAGCTGGAGCTGTGAAAAGGTCACAACATTTTATGACTGCACCCCAGACTACTTGGAGCTTAATAAGGGGAGCTGCTTCAGATGTAGATAATTACAATTATTTCAGTTCTCTGTACCCTTTCCTCCTCAAAAATGATTAGGTATTAATAATTTGAAGAAGGAAGCTTATTAAGAGATGATGCAAGCTTGACATAAATTGAATCACAAAACCTCCACAGAAAACGGTAGCATGGATGTAGGTTGTAACATTGGCTAACACTCTCTGCAAAAAGTAGGTAATGTCTCAGCTACTCAGCTCAGGGTGTGTACTTTCCACTTAAAAACCACCGATCTTGAAATATCCTAGACAGAGCTGCAGAAGACGAAAAATCAGCAGCACCCCAAAGAGAATGTCTGACATTCTGGGTACAGATCAGTTTGTTTCCATTCCCGGAGTCACAGAAGCAGTACCATCCCTGGCAGCAGCTCCTCTGGCTGGAGTCCAGTCCCTTCACTCCTGAGTACAGCAGGAAGAACAAGCATCAGCTGCTTCTTTTGCTTTTTTTTTTTTTTTGTCCCTTAGCTATTCCTTCCTCCTTGTCTCAGTCACCTCATTCCACCTGCTACTTTCATTGTCTTTTTGTAAGTGTGGTCTTATTGGTCACATCTCACCCTCAAGAAATGGCAAGTGCCTTTCCCTGATGAGAAGCAAAATCACTAAATAACTTGATAACATGAAAACTCTGCTTCAGTCAAAGTGTCCTAAAAAGTCCATGGATCTTACAGCACCTTTTGCTCTCCTAATGGGTGTATTGGGGTCCTGCAAGATCAGATTAGAGCCGTATTAGGGTAACAGAGAAAATAAACCAATAAACTATGAATTGTCAAAATACAAGTTCAGCTTTCTCGTTTGCACTCACATCAGACTCTTGTATCTGCTTAGGACCAGAAGTCAATGCCTACAGCACTGTTTCAGTAATGGTTGTCAATGGGGAACACAGCCTGAATGCCTTTGTGTCTGTGGCCTCCTATCGTTTGTAATTTTTGCTTGGGAGCTGGATTGTTTGATTGGACTTGTTCCTGTAATTTCACCTTGGCTTCTGCAAAGATTTCCCTACCATGAAGCTGCAAAGGCAACAATGTGAAAAATTCAAAGGCAGAACGCATGTTTGATGAAAAAGACTCAGAAAACCAATTTAGTTGATTGCTTATTCTGGGATCTCCTGGCTCCTTCTGCAAGCCGCCTCTGCTCCTTCCACCCGACTGTCTCTTGGCATACTGCAGCAGACGTAAAAGCTTTGGCCCACGTCTGTACTATGAAGCTGGGGGAGGATGGGCTTTCTGCAATGACTCATTCTGGAGAAAGCTGTGAATCATGTAGAAGAATCCTTTTAGTCTTTAGTTACAAACAGACAACTTGATTTTAACTGCCACATCTAAACTCCCTCAAACTCACCAAGAGGCCAGTTTACCAGCAGGCACCTTATATGATGATGCATCCACAAAGAAATGCTGCTTTGCTTGCTGCCAAGCCTGTTGCAGTACCACAAAAAACAAGTAATGGAAAACCAGCTTTGTGTACTTCCCCAGGATGAAAGGGAGAGACTCTGAAAATCTGCAGTCTTATAAAACTTCTTGTCCTCAGAGTTTTTTACACTGACTTTGAGCATCATATCTGGAAAAGCATTTTCTGCACATTCAGCCGTCTTTGGAATAGTGAGGGCAGAGAGAAAAAAAACAGGTTGATTGAAAGGGTGGCAGGGTTACCAGCTACAAGATATTTTTGGGAGAGCTTAGCAACATTACATGTCAGAGCTAAACACTGGGCAACAGCTTGATGAGAAGGCATTCTTCTTGTTCAGAAGAACGCTCAATCTTACCCTCAAATCCCAAAAATCGCAACTGCCACCTCATCATGTCACAGCCCTACTATTTTGTCCATTTGGAAAAAGATGCCAAATTGTTTTGTTTTAAATCCTGATTAATGTTCCTTGACAGATCACATGTTTCAATAAATTAAATAATGTTCCAATTATTTGATCTGTCTGCAGACACTCTTAATTTAGTAAATGCTGAGGAGAATGCTAAAATTACCATTATATTTCTGACAGAAGCACCACTAAAGTCTAGTAATTGATAGCTTTGCTGTTTTCTCTGATGCCCTGAAAAGCTTTTAAAGCTAAATTCTGTAATCGTGTTCATCTTTGGAAATTAGTTTTGTGAAACCACACATTTAGTTCTTGCTGAGAAATCTCATTTTAGTAATTTTTAACATAATTTATAATGCATAAACTAAATTAGCTTTTGTAGCTAAGCCAGCACATTTTTCTTTAATTTTTATCTCTTCCTAATATATTTTTGACCTTGAAAATGACAGTGTCTGTAGGATACTACAGCCTAGGAACAAAGGAATAATTTCCATTCCATCACTATGGTTACACTTTCTTCTGTTTCCGGTACTGAGATGGCTGAAAGTGTTGAATCCAGAGTCCTCAGGAAGGCAAGAAAATTTCATTTAATATCATTTAGTTCTGATTACACGAATAAACACACATAGCAGAGTCCTGGATGTAGTAAACCAATGCTTTGTGTTTATATTGAATGTGAGATAGGACCAAAACCAAATATTGAAGTATCATGAACCTCCATCCCTCCCAGGCTGTTTTTTTCAGCCTCAAGTCCTCATGTCTGCTCATCCCAAGCAGTTCAGGCAAAATGCCATGCCAACACCAATGCCACCAGTGGGTTTAGCTCAATGTTAGCTCCATGGACCTCTTAATTCCCCACAGTAGCAAGGAAGACAGACTGGAACTGAAAATCATGGCTTCTCTCTGACCACTGCAAATTTGACTTGGAATAATTTTGAAATGTCCTCTTATGACTTTATTCTGATGAAACAAAGCAAGCCATAAAGCCAAGAATGTGAAATGCTCTGGAGAAAAGAAAGAATCTTTACACTGATGATGCTGCACTCTTCCAAAAACCTTTATCACCTAGTTGTCAACAGAGTGGGGAGGGTCAAAATTCTCTTGGTTCCTATCTTTTCTTAGGCGGAACCACTACTCTGCCATTTGACACTGCTTGCAATGAAAAGCTTGCCTTCTGTTGGATAGAAAGTATACAGTATTTATGCAGTATTTATGCAGTATTTATACGAAGTCTCACAACAAGCACATTTTCTCACCGAGAAAAAAATCTTCCAAAAACTCCACTTCTTAATGTCATAGTATAAAAAATTTTACCTGTCATGTGCGCTTAAGAGCTCAACTCATTAGAGTCTTCATTCAGAGCTAGGAAGTGGTGCTAGGAAATAACTAAACTAAAAAGAAAAAAACCCAGCTTTCAGGTTTCAATTCAACAAAACCTTCCTGTTCCTGAAAAAATTAAGTACAAATTGAATGCAAAGCATGGCTTCTTCATTGATAATCTTCAGCTCTACATCATGCTGTTTGAAGTTAATAGTTTTCTTTGATAACTTATATTTCCCTACATTGTTATGGAGTAGAATTTTTCATACCACATTGAGATTTTAAATAAATATTTGCCTGAATGCTTTTTTTCTTTGGTAGGGTTAAAAAAGAGAAAAATAGAGGCAAGTTGGCAAGAAACCCTATCTATCGGCCCCAAAAGCTTAATTTGATAAAAATGCATTTTTTTTCTGAAAAACAAAATCCAAGACATCTCAATTTAGAACTATTTTTCAGTGGAAAAGTTTTTTGTCAAGAAGTTTTAACTAAAATACTTTTGAGAAAACTCTCTGGAGCTCTCATGTTGCAAAAAATTTGGTGTCAGATTTTTTGCTCTTTATTCAAACCCTGTTAAATACACATTCCCCTCCTGACCCACTCATTCCCAGCGTGTTTTGCACCATACTGTCACCCTCCTCTTGTTTTGCTGGTTATACAGAAACTGCTCAGTTCTTACACTATTAAACATCATCATTCTGAAGCACTACTACTCCTGCTCTGTAATGCAATCAGAACGGTAAGGGCTTTACATCCAAAGCCCACTTGGTAAGTCATGCCTTGGGACTAATGCTAAGCTAAGGCAATTTGCCTTTCACCATCTTCAGGTGTGCCACACACTACCTGAGCCTTCACAGACTGCCTTCAAAGAATTGTCCTGGAAGGAAGTTTGAGGAAAAAAATGCATTTGAGAAAAAGAAAACAGAATGGTCTTGTAAATAATACCTGTGAGGTATAAAGAAAAATATCAGTTGAATATGTTATTTGTTGTGTATTGTTGGCTCCTGTCTACCAAGACCATTTTGATCTCACAGATCTTGTTGACAAAAAAGCACAATCTTGGCAAAACGTTACACACAGTAGTTAGTGGTGTGCATGGCAAATAGGCTTAGCAACTGTAGCTTTGTAAAAGTCACTTGCCACTTAGACACAAGACAGGGTGTCCTGGGTTAAGAGGGAGAGAGTTAATTTTTTTTTTCCTTCTCTTCATAAATAGCTAGCAAGAAGCTATGTTTTGGATTCCTGCTCAGGAGAAGCTGATAAGACCCGATGTTTTGTTCTGCTGCCAAGGTCGGCAGGCAAGCAAAGAGACACAGTCCAGCTGCCAGCCTGGGATTTGCTCTTAGGTTCAGATTGAGAACCAGACTGACCAATTATTCCATCTCATGCACGTCATACCCAGTATATAGGTGAGGACCCTTCCAGGAGATCGATCTCTTTTACTTCACTTGGACTCCGGATCATCTCACTTAAGGTGCCTGCATTCGCTCTCCCAAGGCCTTTCCCCCCCCACATACATGCCGGTCAGCTCTCGGACACTGGAATTGTTATCTCCGTTCTGTGAGTTTCAGGATCCTCCCTCTCCGGGGGGATCATTAGCTGTGGCCAGGTGGTCGTTCTCCCCCACCTTGGTTAGCTCTCGGTTCTGGGACACGACTGCAGTTTCTGGGGATCGTTAGCCGGCAACAGGCTGAGCCTTTGGTCATTGGGTGGGGGGGCAGTATCATTGTGCATCACCCATTCCCTCCCTCCTCTGGGGTCGTTGGCCGGGAGTGGGCTGGGCCTTTGGTCATCAGGTGGGGAGGGGCAGTATCACTGTGTATCACATTGTATATTTGTATATAGTATTATTCCCAATATTATTGTAGTTTAGTTATTAAATTGTCCTTATTTCAACCCACAAGTCCTCTTTGCCATTTACCTCTTCAAGTCTCTCCCCTATGATTAGGTGTGGGCAGGGACTGTGTGAGCGGGTGTGTCTGGTTTGGCCCCCAGCCAAGGGCCAACCCGTCACACAGGGGATGAAATCCCCGCCACACACATGTCCTCAGCCAAGTCACTGCCTCCCACCTTGTTAGCCCTCTCCAAATAAAATGTCTCACTTCATCCACCCAGAGTGCTACAGAAATTAGTTGTACTGATGAGAGGCCACCATACAAGGAAGTACTTCTGAAAGATCACACTAGGGAAAGGAAGGAGCACTCTTTCCTTCAGCTAAATCCTGAGCAGATAAATAGTATATCCTTTATGGTGCAAGTCTATGAGAGTGCAAACAGAGCTGATGTGTTGCCTGCAGAGGTCCATCTAGAGCCAGGAAGAAGGAAGACATAACAAAAGAATGCCCTGGGCTGAGCCATGCTTGGTCAGCCTGAAACCTGAGGGACAACTGTGGTCTGATTTTTCCCATGACGAAGACATAGAAGCTGAATGTTTGATTACATGTAATTTCTCTCCTCTTTTAGATTGCCCAGAGTTTGGTACACCTTTGGGCTTGTACTAACATCCATGTTTCTACTTCTCTGCAACAAAGTCATTTCATGTTTAAGTACTTAATGGGAGCAATTCTAGTTGCTCCCATTAAATCATACAGGTAAAGTGTCATAATGTCGTAAAGTGTAACAAATCTTCCACTGTCCTGTTCATCCCTCAGCCTTTCCAAACTGAGTTGTATTGCATGTTTCACTCATTTATTATTTATCTTGCATTTCTCCCCACAACTAATTGAGCTAAAGATCCTGTCTTCCTGACTATAAAGACATTGATATTTCTGTTCTGAGCATCTGGAACAGAGAGGCTTTAAACTCTTAACTGAAATTCCTGCTGTAACAGCAACTCATTTGGCTAAATTGTGTAGCACGAATTGTGAGACCCTCACTCATGCAACTAGGATCTATATAAAACTTTTTCAGGATGTTAGAAATAATGACCAACTCTACACTGAGCAAAATGAAGAGGAGTATGGGAAAGGAAAAAGACGCATTACAAACAGGCAAATGGGAGGAGAAGAAGAGAAGAGAAGGGAGGAGAAGAAGGGAAGAGAAGGGAAGAGAAGGGAAGAGAAGGGAAGAGAAGAGAAGAGAAGAGAAGAGAAGAGAAGAGAAGAAGGAGAGGAGAGGAGAAGAGAGGAGAGGAGAAGAGAGGAGAAGAGAGGAGAGGAGAAGAGAAGAGAAGAGAAGAGAAGAGAAGAGAAGAGAAGAGAAGAGAAGAGAAGAGAAGAAGAGAAAGAAGAAGAGAATCACTCAATTTTAGGTATGAAGCATCAGCAAGGCTCTATACTCCAAAATATGACTGGGTGGGATCAGTTTGGGATTACCTTAATAAAGGTTGAGAATGCAATGTGAGAGATGATGAACTTGAAAAATGTGACTTAAGTTTCCTGTACAGTATTGACTCCTCATTGGGCAATTAAGAAAAGAAAATCACAGTATAAAGAGGAAGCCTCTGTGATGTGCCCCTGGTATGTTTCAGAGCCCTAAAGGCAGCTTCTTACTGCCCCTCCTTGGTTTCTCTCGGGCAGACTTCCAAACAACACTTCTAGTACTGTCAAACTGTGTTTCGTTTTTCTTTTCATTTCAAGTGTTTTAAATTTTCAACTATCATAATTTAATTTGAAATTATCTTCAGACATTCTGCGTGGGCTGTGAGTGAGAATAGTCTAGGGAAAAATGGTGATAGAAATTAACAGTAAGGGAGGTTCTTACAAAAGTGTCATTCTTTTTAGGAAGAATTGAAATAGTATTTTCTGTCAATACGTTTTCACAGGTAACACAAACAAGACTATGTGTTAGGAGCATCCATATTGACAAATTAACAGCAATTAGACCTGCAGAAACTACTTTTCTTCTTTGCTTATTTGGCTAGACATTTAAACTCTGATTCCCACTTTATCTCTGTTTCCTCACAAAGATATGAATCTGTGGGCTGTATTCTTCAGAAGGACATGCATGTGATAGACATAAAAACTACTGTTTTTAACAAGACTTTCTGGTCTTGAACAAATACATATGCAAATATATATATATGTACATACGTGCTTCCTTTGATCATATGACTATATGAAATTCTCTTGATGAATTGGTGTATTGGTGACAAATACACACACACTATGCCAGAAATACTCATTTTAAGTTTGTTTTCTGTTGCTTAGATCTTAGACTGAAGTCTTCCATGATGAGGGATTTCCCTCAGGCTGAATGGTTTTGTAAAGTTTTAACATTTCAGCCACTTCTGAGAAAGAAGCAGCAGAGGAAAAATAAGTGTTTCCGCAAATTTAAAAAAAAACCAAAAAAAACCAAAAAAACAAGCCTCTCTATGACTATCTTTGAACAGAGAATATCATCCTCTCATGCTTTGGAGTGAGGACATGCAATTTTGTAAGTGAGTTAACTTTTTGAAAATATGCTCTTTGTTTCCATCATACCATTGAAAAATAGCATTTTCCACTTATTCAGCAGAGACATGCCCAGCAGCAAGTGTATCTGCCTAATTCATGAATGTTCTAGTCTTTCCACTTGCCTCATGATCACAGCTCCATGCTTTCAGAACCACGTTGGATCTACTTTCAAAACTAACACAAGAGCAGGAACCTTATTGCTTTGAATTACCACCTCGTCACCCTGCAGGCCTCAACCCATCCAAGCAAGGAACAATTTAATTTTTATCTAGAGGATAACACCTGGACTTGCACAAAAGTGGCAAAAAACCAAACAGGGATAAGTGGCTGGGGAGAAGATGTGAAGGATGTCAAAGGCCATGAGTGGCAGGGGTGAGGAAGAAGCTGGACTAGGAAAATAAGGTCTACGTATTGGTCTGACTAGGGACAGAAGAGCCAATTCCCAGGCCCAATCTATGGTTTGAAAAACGTTCTGAGACCTTTGCAAAACTGTGTTGTTAAGAACAGTCACGGTCTGTGTGCAAAACAGACACAGGACCAAACTAAAATTGCTTGGGTGTCATTATATCTGCCATTATGTGTCAATAATTAGCCCTCATACTTTGACTGTTTTACTGTGAATATACTTTTGCATATGTATATCTACTGCTGAGTAGGTAAAAATAAATCCAGAGGTGAAATTTTGGTGCAATGGAAAGATATTTGCCTTGAATTTCAGCTGGCTGAGGACTTCACAGTATCTCCATGAGTAGCGTATCACACAGAGTTAATATTAACCCCTTCTTCATAGGTTTTGTGCTGCAAGCTGCCATTATTCCTTTAAGCTTCTAGTAGTGCAGTGAGATTTACTGCACTTGCAAAATTCACAGCAGCACATCAAATCTGTTCTGTTAAATAATCGTCAGCAATCAAGCAATTTCTGAGAAAATCAGTCTCTAGAAACATCTTTTAAAGTATAAGAAAGAGAGATGAAGGAGTGGTGCCCTGACACCAAAAAATTCAGTTACAGTTGATACCTTTCTAGCAAACAAAAAGCTCCTCATTGATCATGTTGAAATAAATCAGAAAAAAAAAAGAATTAAAAAACCCACCACCAATTGGAACACTCTTCCAATGCAACTCACAATATAGGTGCATGACTTAAAATATGAAGCAGTAGTCTTGCAGCCCAGCGACAAGCAACTTGTAACACTCTAAATGCAAATGTAGAGACAAAAAAAAAATCAATGTATAACAGCTACTAGGTGATCATTCAAGCTCTTAAGCAGACTGCAGAGAAAAAGCAAATGGAGCCTGGTTACTTTCCTGTAGAGGTCACCAGCTGAAAAAGACCAAAAATCATTGGTTGATATACTGGTTGATGGCTTGTCTTTGGTCTGCAGATGCTGAGATACTAGGTTTTCTGTATTGCTTCATTTCATGCTATAAAAACATCAAGAATTTCAACCATCTAAGTATGTCTACTTCCAACCAAAACAGGAAACTATAAAGATTTGAAAACCTAGTCTGAACAAAAATACACTTGGAAAAACTTTTTTCCTTTTTTTCCCCTGAGATTCCAGGCAATTCTGAATTTGCTTCAGCCTTTAGGCAGAAGACTGAGGCTGTCCGATCCATCTTCAGTGGTACTTAGTTCTCTGTCCCTCAATCTGGACCCCTAAAGGGCAGACTGAAAACTGCATGGAAAAATGGAGTTTACTTCAGAGTAACAATTTTATCTGGAGCTGGAGTAGACTTTGCAGAGAGCTCTGTCATCAGCACAGCACTCCATCCTGCTCCAGTTGCCATTAGTGTCTGGGTCCAGTCCCACTGAGACCAACTAAGTCGGAAGAAAGGCAGTAGCACACATGTGGTTCTTAGTGTGGGGTCAATATCTGCAAGGATCTTGAGCTCTAGACAGATGTCAGAAGGAAGCAACTCAGACACACCAGACACATTGCAGTGGGGAAGGGAAGAAGAAGTGTAGCCACCAAAACTGAAGAAAATAAAGTGATATCTTGAGTGGATCATTGGAAAAATCTTCCCAGCCTCCTGCTCAGTGGCTGCAATATTAATGAAATCTGGTTTCTATCAGCCTTTGCAGCTTTGATGTGTAGTAAGGGACATGGTCACCTTCTTGCAATAGGGGCAATTATTTCAGGTCCTTACTCCAGCTGTTGTAGTTCCTCAGGCTGCAGTAGTTGCTCAGGTTATCTTACGTGTCTGTTGGCACTGGGCATACTACTTTTCCCGTGTGTCACTTCTACTCAGAAGAGACATGGAATGGGAAGAAGGGCTCCAACTCTGCATCCTCCCCACATTTCTCTGTGATGTCCAGCAACTGCAGGTAGGTTTTGCCTTTGGCCAGGACGACACAAGATTAAATAGGACAAAGAATTGGTAGAGACACTTTGGTGGGCTCCATGCCTTTGCCATAAGGGAAATAGGAAAGTAGCCATTGCAGAAACTGTGGAAGATCAAGTACACTCAAATCTTGCTGGAATCAATGTGATTGAGTCAAAACCAGCAGGAAATGGCTCTTAAAGCACATAGTTAACGTTGCACTTTTAGGATGCCATTAGTGTTGTGATACATTATTAATTAGACTAAAAAAGGAGAAAAAGATACAGCAGATACCAATTGCTGTAGCAACAGCTGTAAATAGCCTGTCTTTTCAATTTTTTCAAGTCTTCTAGATTTGAATATATTAATGTTTTATTTAAAATATATTAATTTCTTATCAAACTTCAAAGTGAGAGGACTTATCAAGTGCATTTCATGTTTACTGCATAGGTGATGCTGAATGTCCTGGGGACAAAAACAGAACACACTTGGTTTGCATTTCTAGATCTGTCCCATTTTAATAATGTATGTTAACTGTATTTAAAGATGATGTACAACATACATGTGCACATCTAGCAAAAAAACTATTTTTAGCTACCACTTTGCTCTAAAAACCTATGATTTCCATTAAGTACTACCATAACATTGAAGGTGGAACTAGGCTGCAAATTATATTGGCCCAAGCACATTCCCATTGAGGTCAACTGGAGATTTGCTACAGACTTCTCTGGAAGGGGAATGGAGATTCCACACATTATTTAGTTGGAGTCCTACAAAGGCAGTTCTTATATTCTAAATGCACCTCAGATACCACTAACTTCTGCAGAGATTTTTGGCAAAAGATATTTGTGAGCAAGCTGAGCAACACATGATTCTTTGGGGTTTTCTGTAATAAAAATACAAGACTAAATTCAGCACCTGTCAGAGAATGCCAGAGGAAGGGACTGGTTGATGAGTATTTCTACAGGTCTATCTTCCCCTAACCTCCTTTAGAGAATGCAGGGGATTATTTACTTTCAGGGAAAGAGATCATAAATGGCACTAACTTGTCATAACTTGCCATCTTTTCCTGGCAGGTTTAGCCATCCTGTTGTGTAGGAGTATGATGAGGTGAAGTGCCAGGTAAGCTGAAAGAATCCCACCTGAGCTAAATACACTCTGTTCTGCAGCTTCCTGCATTTACAAGCTACCTGTGATCACTTGGACAGTATCATATCCCTTATTTTAACAATGTGTATAGGCTAGTCTGGTGTGATGGAATCAAACAGATTGCCGAAAAGAACATGATCCTTAAAACGCTGAGGCTGCTGTTGTACAGAAGCTTTACAGAAAAGCTGCATTAAATATGTGTATACATTCATAGCCATAACAATATTTATATAAACATATGAATTGTGCCTATTCCACATAAACCATAGTAATATAATTTTCGAAATGTCAAGTTTGTATTATAATTCCAAGATTCAAAATCTGGCCACTGTAATCCGTACCAAAGTGATTCATTGCGAATGCTGGATATTAGCTGAAGCACAGTTAGCTACTTCTCGGCATGCATATTACCCACAGCTGACATAGTACTGTGAACAATGCTGTTCATTAGACCTTGACCAGTGTCCAAGACTCAACAGTTCTAGGAGTTCTAGGAGTTCTGAGAAACACAATGGTAAGCTTTTGTAGTATGACCTCTGCAATTAAATTCATCTCCACTCAGCTGCTGTGATCAACATGGACACATATCACGGACACAAGTAGTCCACCCAAATAGCTGGATGTTTGCATGCTGTTTTCATACTTCCGCAGGTAGAATGAAGAACACCTTCGTGAATAAATGAGTTTTAAAACTCCTTACAATGCAATAAACTCTGATCTGAATCAGCACTTTATTGAATCAAGTAAAACATCTACAGATAAATTTGAATTGTGTATGATAGTCATTTAAGCACAATGATATCTCACAAAGTGGTGAAATCAGGAAAACACTTGGGGGACTGTAGATATTCCTTCCAGCAGAGGTAAAAAAAGGGAACAACTGGGTGACTATGAACAAATTTTGGAGGTTGTTATTCTAATAAAACTTCACCCCAGGAACAACACATCCCCACTGGACACAGCTCAGGTGTTTGCTTTGAAGCCCGGATGGCAGGGAGGGTGACTACTGCTGTTCTTCTGCAAGGGAGAAGTAGTGTCAGGGAACAGGAGACCTGACAGTGGGGCCACAGCAGCACTGGCAATCTGGATGCACAACAGGAGTGGTGCAAAAGTTGCGTATCTTAACCAGAGGAAGGCACAGACAGAGGGCACAGGGTAGGAGGCCGATTTGCTAATTTCTTAATTAAGCAAATCAGGAATGGAGCCGCGGTCAGGAATGGAGCTGAGCAAAAAGCCAGTAGAGGTCCTCGGCCAGCTCTTCCATAGGTATCTCAACAGGGAAAGCCTGGATTAGCCTGTTCGTCTGGAGATGCTACACAGAAAATGGTAAAGTATTTTCTCATATAAAACTCAAGGTGCAAATACTGTGAATGAGAGGTATCACCATGTGGAAAGAAGGCTCAGAGAACTAAAGAAAAGAACAGGAACATGCATCACATGAATCAGTGTCTGTGTATGGGGTAGGGCTGTTTTAAAATGCTTCTCTGCCTTATCGCAGTAGTATTCACAATGCTTTTGCATTATTTCAGGGTATCTGCTCAGCAGAAGTTAAATATTACTTTAAAACTGTACAGGTTTTCTTGAAAAGCCTACAGATACAATACGTTTTAAATAGGTGAATCAGGGTGAAAAATTAGGATTTCAAAGAGATTTTTATTTTATATAAAGTCTTGCTCTTACTACCAGTAGGGGAGAATACAAAAAGATGCCTGAAGCAAAACTCCCATCAAATTCTGATGGGAACTGAACATTTAAATCACAGCATAGCTTTGGAAACATCAGCTAAAGAATCTCAACTTCACACAGCCTGTTACACTGCCCTGCCATGTTAAATTATTGTGGATAAAACACAACATCTCTTTAATTAATAATTTATTTATTTTTGCTTTTCTTTCCTCTTCTTTGGAAAATATTTTTAAAAGTTAATAAAAAAGGCAATAATTTTGCCCTTTCAGGTTGGGTATATTAATCCATCTTTAAAAATCCAGGTATCTTCCTTTCCATTCCATTTTAATTCATTCATGAAATTATTCATTTTGGTTGGAAAAAATTCTCTCTTTTTCAAAAGGGAGATGTTCTGCCAGCTCTGCTAAGCAACTAGTCTAGTTGTTACCTGGATGCTGTTTTCTACCTTTCTAAGATGTAAATCCAAATGTAAAGTGACAGCATAGGGAATTGGATAGGAATAGAGGACATCCAAGAAGTTTTGAGCACAGGACAAGTAGTCAAGATCTTATACAATTTTAGAAAACCTCCACAAATATTTAGCTAATTTTTACATTTACTGTTTTGGGTTTGGGCTTTTTGGTAGTTTGTGGGTTTTCTGTTTTGTTTTGGGCTTTCTAGTTTCGGGGAGTTTTTTGTTTAGTTGTTTGGTTTTGTGTTGTTTTGTTTTTTTTCAAAAATAAGCATTTTGGTTTGAGCTATCAGACATTAAAAGAGCACTGACCATACTTTTTTGCAAAAAGTATTTTAATGTTTACCATGCATATATTACAGGCATTGTTATGTATCGACAAGGAATACAATCCAAGTTTCTTACTCAAAATCAACCAAGATTTGCAAGTCATTCCAGCTACCAAATTATATTGCTTAACTTTTTTTGTTTTCCTAACACTGTGCATTGCCTTCTTTGGCTGTACAAGTTAATGAGTGGCTCCAAATCCTCTGACCTTGTAATTAAGGTAAAGTGAACTTACTAATGTAGAGTTGTGAGCCACATATACAAGCTGAAATACTCTGTTAGATCACGATAATTATAAGAGAAAATATAGATATAAAATTGTCAACAGATGAACTAGTTAAGTGCCCTAGTCCTCAAGAAAAGTTAGTTAACTAGCACTAAGCCAAAAAGGCAAATAACTGTGAGCCATACACTGACACATAGATGACTGGGTACTATAAAAAGTATTAGGTATGAAGCTACAACATCCTCAAAAGACGTGTACAGGGCTAATGTTCAGCAGAAGCAATAAAAAGCTGTTTCGAAGACTCAAAAAATAAAATATTCAAATAAATGGGCCAAACAAAGGTGAGTTAAAAAAAAAGCTTGACGCATTAAGTTGTTTTCCTCATTGTTCCATCTGAGAAGGACCTAAGGACGATCTGAACAGTGTGTGCATCTTGGTTGCTCACTCAGACAAAATAAACACTGAATTCAGTTCAAACTGACTGGTTGCTTTTCTCACCATAACAAAGACATCTTTTTCATATTAAACAAATATTCCTTTAGAACCTAGAGCAAAATATTTTGACATGTTTGTTAAAAGGGGAAAGCAGAGAGAAACAATTCTATCACTTTAAGCCCATTTGCTTGATGGTTAGATACTCAGCATAGATACAGGGTGTTAATGTACATCTGCTTTTTAAGAGGAATGGAGCTGTTCAGCTTGCGGAACTATGCCTCAACTGCCCTGCTAGAAGACAGTAGAAGAGAAACTTCTCATTCTCCTTCATCAAAGCAGTCACATTTATTTTTAGGTACATAACTATATGTTTAGTGGAACATGTATTACAACCCTGGTACCTAATCCCAGGCCCTTTTCCTGATTCAATTGATATTACAGTATGCCTTATGGGAGAGAGGTTTCAATAGCAAAGACTTTGGGGTCCCCAGACCAAAATCACCTGCAGCTTGAAGCTAGGAAATTCATAGAATCATGGAATCATAGAATGGTTTGGGTTGCAAGGGACCTTAAAGATCATCTAGTTCCAACCCCCTTGCCATGGGCAGGGACACCTCCCACTAGACCAGGTGGCTCAAAGCCTCAACCATCCTGGCCTTGAACACCTCCAGGGATGGGGCATCCACAGCTTCATTGGGCAACCTGTTCCAGTGCCTCCTCACCCTCACAGTAAAAATTTTCTAATATCTCATCTAGATCTACCTTCTTTCAGCTCAAAACCATCACCCCTCGTTCTATTATTACACTCGCTGATAAAGAGTGCCTCTCCATCTCTCCTATAGCCCCCTCTGAGTACTGGAAGACTGTTATAAGGTCTCCCCGGAGTACGCCAGATGAATGCTCTTTGTATTTCTTACAGAATGACTGCATTGTAGTTGCCTGTAACAGTATTTCTCTTTACCAGGACAGATTTCTATTGCCTTTTCCATATAACTGGGAACACAAACAAATTAATTAGAGATTTACAATGTCCTTGGTGAGCAAATCACAGGTATTGAGCAGTGTGTGAAAATAGTATAATTTCTTATGTTTGCTTTTGTTTTCTTCTATCACAGTGAGATCTGAACCAGACCTATGGAAACAACTCCATTCTGCTCAACAACACAGCATTACTTTGTCTGGATGAGAGCAGTGAGAATGCCCATTTTCTCTATGGGGCATGAATTCTCTCTGTCCTGGTTTTACAACATTCAGCCTTTGACTACAAACCATTCCAGGGCTGTATGTGTTGCCAGCATGTGAATGTACAAACACGCCACTGCAGTAATAATGGCATTTTGAGCCAGTGAAATGAAGGGCTTTTTCATTTTGATTACACTGCTTGGAGTGAATCTTAAAAGTTGCCTACTGCATACTTTTCGAGTGAAAAAGTAAAAAAGAGGGCATTGATCATAAACAGTAATTCTCAATAGCATTTTGATATGATCATATTAAAATATCAGATTTTTTTCCTTCTACCTGAAATACAGAAATAACTTCAATGCTAAAATATAATTCACAATAGCTTTTTTCTAAATGGCCCCTCCCTGGATAAACAGTGTTTGCTGGTATGCGTACACCCATGCGGTCTTACTAGTTTCTCTTACAATTTTTTACTGAGTCATACTGATTAAAACCAACCAAACAGCATGTTTCTTTCTGCTTTGTGACAGTCACAAAACCAGAACTGGGAAGACTACATTTCTGGTTAAAAATAAGGATTGCAAATCAGTTTTGTTTGGGCTACTTTTTGGTAGCTTATTAAAGAAACAAAACAAAACAACAACAAACAACAAACAACCAAACAAAAAACCCCAAACCAAAATGCAAACACACCAAAAGACACTACACTGTTTTACCTTCACGTGCATTTCTGTAGTTCCAATTATTTGTGCTATCCTTTTAGAAACCTGAAAATACTGTTTTCCCCTAAGCACATTGTCCCGTCAGGTTGTTGGTTTTGGGGTTCTTTAGCTTGTGTTCTGAAAGGAGTTGAAATTGGCAGAGCTGGTTTTGCTGAACAAGAACAACCATTTAGCTAGGGTAGCTCTGTGGTGCATGGGACTGCCAAGCGCAAGGGATGCAGCCCTGGGATGGGGTGTGAGCTTGAGGCTGGGTGTGCAGCAGCATCTGACAGCAGCAGGGTATCAGCTGCTCCTTTGGCACATAGCAATCCCCAGAAAACAATCTATTCCCTCTAAATAAGATGCATTTACACAGAGAGTCATGTTTGCGATTTATTTTGTCACTTCACTGTTACTCACCTTTTCCATGTCAAACTTGTTTATTTAGCCTCAAGACTCAGTGTCACTGATAAACTGCTCTCTTCTAAAGTAGTATATGGACAGATCAACTTCATCCCTTTTCTTGGTCTTCTGAAGAGCATTGCTGCAAAACTTTCCACAACTTGTGTCATGGTTGGCCGTATCATAGGAGTGAATATGAATGGCCAGGATGCACCACTGAGGTCAGGAAATTGCAGCCTCTTCAAGGCTAGGCAGAGGATGCTGTAGAGAAACAAGCAACTGACAGAAAACAAAAGGCCTGATAGTCAAGTCACACACATATTTTCTCCCGCAGTCAAGCCAGTACTACAACACTGTCATACAGACAACCAAACTGAGCTTCTCTGCAAAGCTGTTCTAGCATTAGAGAAGTGAGAAGGTCTGGTCATGAGAAGGTCTGCTTATAAAGCACATGAAAAATCACAGAGCAATTTGCTTGGAAAGCATAGGGTGCAGGGTGTCAGGAGCGAGAGACCCCGGAAGGTGTCACAGGTGGAAGACTCCCCCACCAGGATATGCACAGAAATGCATACAGAAGAGAAACAACAAGGAGGGACTGGAACACCACATGCAGCCACAAAACTATGGCTTTGCTGCAGTGACTGACACCCCAGTACCTGCAGGGAGGCGATCAAAGAGATGGGGACAGGCTCATCACAGAGGTACCTGACAGGAGGGTGACAGGCAGCTGCATCATCTGAAACAAGAGATGTTCAGTCTGGATTTAAGGGAAAGCTTTTTCCTCCACTGGGGCCAGGCCCAGGGAGGTGGTGCCGTCTCCTTCTTTGGAGGGTTTCCAGCCCCCACAGGATATATCCCTGAGCAGCCTGGTCTGACCCCATGATTGAGCCTGCTCTGGGCAGTGGATTGCACTGGACTGGAGTCCTCCTGAGGTCTCCATTGGCCTGAATTGTCCTCAGGTCCTATGGTCACAAACATTATGATGTCTTGTACAAAATAGACAGTTCTGTCCATTCTCTTGGTGGAAGCGCAGAAATCCAGAAGGACGTATCTTGCCTTGGGTATCACAGGAAAAAACACGTTTTTAAAATATCCAAAATGCAAAACTGAAGACCTGGATTGTAGTAAAAAAATATTGCTCAAAGCATTAAGGACCATGGATCTTTATCATGGGTTCAGATTTCCCATTACTACTGGGAAAAGTTAGCACTATCAAGCCCCACTTTCTCCAAAGCACGAAGACCAGCAGGAACAATTTTCAGTTAGTTCGATCAGTCCAGTTAGCACTGAACCTACTGTTTCATTTATGCAATAGGAAATTTTAATAAAGGCCAAGACTGCACCAGTTAAGTATAATATGTTGCTTAATAATAGTAGAACATTTTGCCTATGCTCAGCTGCACATCCACTTGCAGGAACTTATCATATTGGGAAACTATAACTAATGGGGTATCTTAACTCTGCAAGTATCATCATATGGAAAACGTATCAAAATATAAAAGCAAGAACAAAATTCAGTCATAGGTTCGGTGTTGTATCATTTTCACACAACTTCAGAAAGGACTTGACATTGCAGGACAGAGTGCTACTACAAGAGTGTAAACTTTCTGGATTTTGCAGCTGGAGGTGGTGGTTTTACATCATTGATGTGGCTACGTAAGATATGGAATGGAGTGCAAACACTCAGCAAGCACACATGCAATTTGCATAACACAAAGTACAATCTGCATCTGAATTAAAATGGTGGGATTGTCTAAAACATCACCAGCTCAAGAATACTATATGAACTTGAGTTATGTTAAGAGTCTTTCAAGCTCAACAGCACAGAGCAAATGATCCCAGTGATGAAAGTTTAAATCCCTGCTTATTCTTCAATTTCAGATATCAGAATACTGCTTTTGTGGACAGGTAATTTTCTCCACAGTGAGAAAATCTCATGCTTGGATGACCTACCTATATATTAGAAGAAATGAGTTTTTTCCCCCTCAGTTTGCAAGAGCTTCCTGGAATCTTTCCAATCCATCTCCTCACCCCCATCCAGGGTCATGGCCAAAAACTTGTTATTAAGAGCAGGGTTTACAAGTTCTTCAAGAGTTTTTGGAAACAGCTTTTGATTCTTCTTGCTCTATAGGCAGCCAGCTGATTTTTTTTCTTTTCACAAGAGATGTGGGAGGGACAGAGGTAAACAAATAGCATGTTAAAAAAGAAGACCAGAATTATTCACTGTTGGGATTAAGGGTGGCTTTTCAATTACCAGAATGATGACTGTAATCAACTGATAAACACCTAATGCCTTCCAGGAACACTGATCACAGAGCTGAAAAAATTTTTTTGCAATGTTGTTTCTGTGCGCTATCATAAGAAATGAAAGGCTAATCAGCAAAATGGCAGGGTAAGGAGACAAGGACTAACGAGGTTCAGGTAAAGAGAAAAACTATTCTTCATATGCAGTAGACCCAGCAATGACAGGGAGATGGCTTGTGAATCTCAGGAGCAACTAATATTTGATCCCTGTAGGCTATGTAGTATGAGTAAAATCATCCCCAGAAAGGATGTCTCTATTGTTCACTGAGACAGTAGCTCAGTGTCACCTTTTTCATTAATAGCTATAATAAACATTTTTGAGAGAGTGACTTGAGGTGGCAAGGGCAAGGAAAACTTTTGAACCATAGTATACAGGAGACAGCAGTGAGAGCTTTCACCAAAATGATCTCCCCATCACAGGCAGAAGATACTAATCCCGAACTTTTCAACCCCAAGTTGTTGCAAAGTAATACTTTATTAAAGGGTGATAGAGAAGGAATGCTGAGCAGACCAAAAGAGAGACTCTGTTCCCCAGACTGGCAGGCTGCAGAGCACAGTGTCACTTCTCCATAGCCATTTCCTTCACCTGACAAGAGCATGTGTGTCAGAATTTTTTTAAAACTAGGGAACATGTTCATTCTAAAAGAATAGGTATGACATTGGCCTGGTGGGGGGGAGAGGTGATCTGCTGATAGCTCAAAGATCAGTAAATATGGATGACTATTTGGCTTGACAGTATGAATTAGATTTAGGTAAGTGTCTTAGCATAAAGCATGCCTCTTCCTGTGTGAATGTTTAAATCTGGGAGAAAGGGGGTGGAAACAGCAGTTAAGACAACATAATCTCCCAGCTCTAGTTTTTCTGTCGTTTCATTTACCCCTACCCTGCCTTTCATTTTATTTTCTTCTTAAGAGCATTTTGGCTTTGTTTGACAAAACAATCATTAACAGACACAACCAGGAGATGGTGTACCTAAAGGAGGGAGTAAAAAAAATAGTGTCAGCACCAGAACTGACCACTGGGTGAAAAGTACAGGATGATATTTCATACAGTAATCTCACATTTCAGCTACAACCTCAGATGTTGGAAGAAGGCACCATTACCTCATGCTCCTTGCATTGTGAGAGAAATGAGTCCTGTCAATAACTTTGGAGCACAAGTAACTTTATTATCCCCAAAAATTCATCACATTACCAGAGCACTCAGAGATAAATTTTATGAAGATAACTTTACAGGGACAGTTGAATAACTGAATTGGAGGGGCTTTCAAATAACATGCTCTGCTCTCAGTTGAATCTCTGGGTCAAATCTGTAATCAGGCTACCAAAAAGAATAGTAGCAAATAATACTTCTTTTGTGAAAATGTATTATCAAGGAGATAAAGCTTCATTATGCTCTATTTCTCTTATGTGTGTACATGGAAGGGTGCACAACAGTCAGGTGATGATATGAAAACAAAATGAGGCACAGATTGTGGTGGAGGCAGTTAATAAGATATAGCCAGGAAGCTTGCAGACTAGGTCAGTGGTTTGATACCAGCCCAAGTCAACCAGGCCTAAAGTCGCTGCTGGGTTTCAGCTGGTCTTGAGTCACTGTGACCCACGTCAGTAGCTGCAGTGTCAACTCTAGTGGGCAGGTGTTCTGTGGCGGTTGGCCCTTGGCTGGGGGCCAAACCACACACACCCGCTCACACAGTCCCTGCCCCCACCCAATAATAGGGGAGAGAATTAAAGAGGTAAATGGCAAAGAGGACTCGTGGGTTGAGATAAAGACAATTTAATAACTAAACTACAATAATATCGGAAATAATACTATATACAAATATGCAATGTGATACAC
>VZTO01009485.1:32500-36019 GCA_013400615.1 Syrrhaptes paradoxus | reverse complement strand
GCCTGCCTATGCTGTGCTGTGTATTATTATAAGAATAATTTCCCATTATACTTTTCAAACTATTTCTTGTTTGTATAAATTCAAATAACGACGACCCAGCATCAAGCGGGATGCCACACCATGCTCTGATGCAAATGGACCCAGGGTATAATATAATGTAATTCAGTTCAGATCTCATGAGTATTGAGTTGCTAAACATGATGCTATGATATGGAAAATTAGGTTCAGGTGTTTTTATCCTCTGATGTTATTTCTCTGAACTGAAGCAGCACACTGGGAAATGGTGTTCCTCAAGTTTAGAATTTGACTAAACCCTAAGTTTGTTGACACCAAGATCTAAGCAAAAGAGGTAGAGAAGTAGATACCTCTGAGGGAGCAAGTAATTTTGTGTGTCTACTAATGCATGAAAGACAGCGTGAGAGAGTCAAAATAGTCTTTAATGGCAAGCATACCCATACCTCCTCCTTGCCAGTGATGGGTTCCATCTTTGAAGATCTACTTCTGCTGGTTTTAGACCTAAGAAGGGAAAAAACTACTTCAAAATGTCATAAGGCCTGCTAAGATTAATGTGAAGGGATCAAAAGAATAATAATCTTCCAGTTCAATGTGGCTTCATTAAAACTGCCTGAAGCAATTAAGCAGCACAAAATAGCGTGATCCAGCAAAGGATGGCAGGGCGAGTAGAACTTGTGAGAGTAGAACTTTTTTTTATCATGATTGATCTTGGGCAAGAGGTTTTACCTTTCTTTTCTGTTTCTGTGTCTTGATTTGTCTAATCTGTGTATTTAGACCATGAACTCTGTAGCTGAAACTGTTCTGTGCTATGTAACAAACACACATGTATACAGTTTCTGGGGTAGTAAGGACTGTTTCTATGGAATACCTGTAAGGGGACCTGCTGATTTTTGAGAGCTGCTCGTGAAAAATACTTGTGTGAGTGTAAAAGTACAAAGCGAGGGTATTAGTTATTCTGTTTCCATATAAGTGATCTAAAACATTTGTGTCTGGGCTTACGCAGCTACTAAACCAGAGTTCACGTTATGAGCAGATGGGACAGGTAGAGGATGCAATAAACCCACGTGAAATCTGCCTGTTGCTGGGTGAACCTCACTGGGTTAGGTGTCTTCTTCCGCCTCTGAGCTACTCCCAGGATGCTGGGAGCCTCCACTAACACAATCCAACACCTCCTGGATGGAGGTTAAAGGCCAAAAGCCTTTCTGTGCACAACTGGTTTTCCTTCACTTGTCCTGCCCTGTGGACTTCAAACAAGGCAATAGAAGAAGTCCTGAGAAAGGCTTTATTAGCATCAGCTGTCAAAACTACCTGCATTTGTAACCCAGCAGTGTATTTTCCTCATTATCATTCTTTGTTTGATAAAATATATTCTTTCCACATCTTTTCATCTCTAATTCCTGGCAATAGCATGGAAAACCAAAACAGGTAAAATAACTGTTAAAACAAAATCCCTCTTTTTGTTCAAGAATGCAGCTTTGTCCAAACAAAGGTGATTAAGATAGAAAGTAGTGTTTTTATTAGTTTTTTTGTCTATAGCTTGCTTCCAGTATCTGGGATCATAACTGAAGGTAAGTTTCAACTTGAAACAAAAGTAAACATTTTGCCCACCCCATTCTGCATAACCAAGATGCATGGTTGGTGGTAAGTGTATGCTCCAGACAACAACATAAGGAAAATGAAGGTCAAATACAGAAATGCCCAGAATGCACTAATCAGTTGAGAGGGAGAATGCAAGCAAACCATCGGTGGCTTCAAATTTCCAGAAGTTTTCACAAGAAAAGTAAAGACTTTTGAACTAGTAAGGTTTCTGTTAAACTCAGTTTGATTAAAGCATTTCATCTCTTCTGCCTGAAGTGAGCCCTCTGCCCACTGCAGGGTTTTCCCACACCAAGATACTCAGAATAATTTGCTACTTATAATTTTAACACCTGTGAACTTTTAAATTGGCTGCTAATGGGCTGGCTGGAGCCCAATGGGAGTTAGGAAGGGGAGAAGCAGCTTGTTTGGAGCACAGCACAGCAATGCCTATTTTTCTTCCTGAGGTAATACCTTTTGCCTTAGTCTGTAAGTTCTCTATTTTATTTGTTTATGTTTTTGTATTTATTCATTGTATATTCTGGATCCCAGTAGTGCTCCTTCGAGAATGAGTGAATTCTTGTCTTTTTTGTGCTCTGGATGAGGTTGGAAAACCTGGAAGTCTGCACTGTAGCAGAGGAGAAACTGCATGCTAACAGCTTTACATGTGTGATATGAAAAGGAGTCCTTCTGCAGAAAAATAGAAGTAATGGTTGGGACATAAGAATCTGTGAATTAATTAAGCAGGAGTTTCTGGAGATTGTTGCACGTTATAAGAACTTGAGTTATGTGTGGAGTAGATGCAAGCTGGTTTTTGTACTCCCTTTTTACACCCTTTCTTCTGTGAGTCTGCAGAAGAGATGAAACCATCTATGAACCAGAGAAGTTTTGCACGAGGTGTTTGGTTTTCTGTCTGCTAGAGTAAAATCTGCTGCTTCTGTCTGGGTGTTCCAGGCAAGTGAATCAGAAAAAAAATGTTTTGTGTGCTGGGCAGAGCAGGTGTAGGTGTTCTATTTACTTTCAAGCTATGTAGCACCAATTTGCCTGGGACAGATGCTTGGCTGGGATGGGGGAGCCCTTCTGATGCTCACAGGAGAATATGGGTTCAGGGAGTTTCTTACACAGTGCTGGTCCTGTTGGCTTTCCTCTCCCCAACACATACAGACAAGGACAAGGAAGTGTAGTGCTCTCTTATGGCTGAATTTGGCTAAGGACCAGATTTAATTTAAATTCCTCAACAAACTACTGTAGATAAGTTTTGTTGTTTGGGGTGTGGTTCCCCCCCCCCCCCCAGTTCCTCTCAAAACCAAGAAATGATTCAACAGAACCTGTATGTTTTAACCTTAAAATTTCTTTGGTCTTTAAATAAGGTAATCTATAGAATGGGAAGACCTGGCAGAGACAGAGCTGTCTTGCTGCTCTCTGCCAGCAGGTCTGCAAAGCACCTGGGCATTGCTGCTGTTGGCATGTGGTTGTGGGCTTGTTACAGCTGTGTGAAAACAAGGGTGGACTTATTTCTTGTCTCAAGGTGGCCCAGAACTGTGTTTTGAAAAGCCTGAGAGGGGTGTTGATGATGAGAGCTATAGCAAGATGAGACACAACCAAGGCTTTTTAAATGGATATTCTTTCTCCTGTCTAATTCAAGCTCTCTCTTCTGCCAGGAGGCTGGCTTTTGATTGCAAAAAACAAGCCCCCAAATGCTCTCTGTCAGAAAATAGATCTGAAGTCCTCCTATGGCTTGCACTAAAGCCTGGAGGAGGAGAAGGGTTTGTATGTGTGAGCTGGAGTTCTGCAGATGGCAAAGGGGGGCCTAGCATGATGAGCAGAAAGAGAACAAGAGGGTCAAAAATTGTCAGCTTGAAAATAGGAAAACTTGAAGCATTTTGGGGCAGCCGTTCAGATGATGGAAGAAGCTGGTGACAATTTAAT
>VZTO01009485.1:0-27500 GCA_013400615.1 Syrrhaptes paradoxus | reverse complement strand
GACTCCACAGCTGTACCCAACCGCCAATGTGAAAACAACAGCACACAGAAAACCAAAAGAACTGCTTCAGAGCTCTTTGGATTAACTTTCCTGAAATCTAGGAAACACCAACTCCAGATGTCTTCATGGTTCTCAAAACAAACATAATAATTACCAAAAAAGACTTGAAATCCTAGACAAATGTCACTTAACCTATACCCCCAATCAGGAAAGAAGGATCTTAACCTTCACCGCCAACTNCACCATCAGGCTTCATGCTTGTTTATAATTTAATCGAAGAAAATGTCAAAACAGTCAAGGGTTGAAAGAAACAAGATGCATTTTTGAGATGAAATTAAAACTGCCAGGCTGCAATATTGGGGATGTTTGTTTAATAGCGTGTGATCCAGAGCATGGATCTGATTTTCGGGAATTTATAATAATCTGTATTTTGTCGTGTGCTGAGAAACGTAAGGCATCATGGTTTTTCTCAAAGGTGACCTATGTTAATGCAACAACAGAAATATAATGTTAATAATCTAAGAACCCACTGAATTCTTGGGTAAAATCTCAGGGTGGAAAGAACTACTCTTTGTTCACTTAATATATTACTGGGTAGGTCAAACATTACAGGGTCTAATCTTTTTCTCCACACAACCTAGCTGTTTTTCTTCTGCTCCTTCCCCCACTCACTAGTCCCTGTATTGCTTGTAATAAATATTTATAGGATTATTTTTGAAAGGCATCCACATCCCTTTGTTTGCACAATTAGCTTTTTGTTTGTTTGTTTTTGTCCCTAATTATTTTAATAAGGAACTAAAGGTTTAATGGATACCAGAGAGAGACAAGATGAAAGAAATAAAACTCTTGTAGCCGGATCACAAAGCGGAGAGCAGGCTGGTTGGACAGACACTGGGCAGGAAGGCCCATGGATAGGTGTTTCCTGTTTCCCCTACGGGAAATGCATCCTGCTGCGATGGAGCATGCAGGATATGGGAGACTTCTGGGCTACTTCCAGAGGGAGAGTGTGTTGAAGAAAGAAGAGCGCAGGTTGTTCCCCCTGAGATGTCTGCTTTTGCATATGTAGGTAAATGTTCTGTAAAAACGTCTGTACCTAATAACAGATAAGCAGTGAAGTAATGCAAGTCTAATCTCACTTGAGCTCTGATGGAGCTGTAAAGTAGGAAGGCAACCCTGGGAAGGCTTCTCCCTGGAAGCTGCACACAAGAACCATGTCCTGCTGGGCTCCAGCAGCTGGAGCCATTTTTGTCTCTTTCCATTGTTGTCCCATCTGAGAGTGCTCCCTCTGCAGTCAGACCCTGTGTCACCTCTTCTCTTATGTTCTCTTCTGTGGCTTTTGCTTGATTTTTTGTCTTTCTCTTTGGGTTTTGGCCTGGTCTTTGATTTTGTTACTGTTTCTGTTATGTTGTACCTCTCTCCTTGCTGACTTTCTACCTCCTTAGAAAACAAAAAGCAAGCAGGGGCCTTTATTACAGCTTAGCATGTGCCATAGAACAGTTGTACAAGCAATTCATGGTCATAGCTGGGGTCCAGCTCGGATGCAGTAGCATTAGGAGAAGATGTTCTTGTGAACATCGTAATAGTTACAGCCCTAGTGACTATAGCGGGTGACGGCAGTGCATGGCTGCAGTCTGACAGCTAGAAGAATGGTACTAGAAGTGGCTCTGTTCAGCTCCTATAGCTGGCCCACACTGCAGTAGGATTGTTGGGTGCAGATCTTGGCTTTGTAACTGCAGTCAGTTAGAGGCCCTTTGTAGTAATACCTAGCAAACCACAGCTGCTGTGCTCTGCACTGCTATAAAGGACATTGTAAACTTTGTGGCCTCTTGGCTTGGAGATTGCCTAGCTCCTGTGCTGACCTAGGATTCTTAAGTGCTATGGTAATGAGCAGTAGTAACATGATGTAGAGACACACTGATCATTTGTAGGCAGCAAAGTTTTGGTACAAAAATGTCTTTTGCAATGCAGAAGACCACCCAAATGTTTATAGCAGCCTCACTGTCTTGCTGGTTCAATTACATTGTGGTTCCTTGTTTGCTTCCTCTATAAAAGCTCATATAGTCAAAAAGAACCATGATCACTTGCTGTGGAACCGGGGTACCTGTAGGCTTTCTGTTCTGGCTGTGAGCTCTCCGAAGCAGGGAATGACATAGATCCCTTGCAGCTGGGCACTTGTGAGCAGGTCCAGGCAACACTTAGGTGCTTGCTATAAACACTAGTGGGACAATGCAGCCACTGTGGCTAGCTCAGGGAGGACTCCACAGCTGTACCCAACCGCCAATGTGAAAACAACAGCACACAGAAAACCAAAAGAACTGCTTCAGAGCTCTTTGGATTAACTTTCCTGAAATCTAGGAAACACCAACTCCAGATGTCTTCATGGTTCTCAAAACAAACTTTTCAGGGCTGCTGCTAGACTTGAAATCCTAGACAAATGTCACTGTCAGAGACAACGGGCCTCTCCTTTTCTGTTCCTTTCTTAGGCAATTTTGATTGTTTTGGAAGTGCAGTGAGCTGGTGAATGAAAGGGGTCTCACGGTTTGTGGGAGAGATGAATAATCAAGGAATCAAAAGTTTCCTTGTTTTCCTCTCCAGTGCCACCTCTTTGCCTGAAAGGAGGCAAAATGAGTTCAGCACTGATTTTCCTCTCAGTGGGGCAACATTCGGGTGCCTCTCCCAAAGGGTGACTTCTGAGAGCCCTGTTGTTGCAGAGGACTTGGAGCTGCAGGAGGGGCCTGGCAGGTGTGTGCTTCTGTGTCTACGCAGACCTGCAACAGTTTTGTTCAGGATCAAAGTAGCTCTATGGAAATGAAGGATTGCTGAGCCAGTAATCTTGTGTCAAAACAGAGGCATTTTCTCATAGGCTGTCCTTAGCAGCTCAGACTAAGGACAGGGTTTGGGTTTAGGAGTTGACATCCCAGCTGACGAATGGGAGAATGGAGATCCTGAGAAGAAAGAAGGGTCTGTACATATCTCCCTGGCAGGGTGTCACTGACTGACACCAATAAAAATTGTTTAAGACCATAATGTGCCAAGTTTTTTTCCTTAGCCTTGCCTGAGGGATGGGGAGGGAACTCCCCCCTCCCCCCCCCCCACTTACAGGGAACTTTTGTTGGGGGTGTCTTTTCTCCAGTCAGGAACAAAATCTGCAGGATTTGGGTCACTGTCATTATTTAGCTTTGGGTGTTGCAGGAAAGACATTTTGGTGCAACTACTTGCTCCACGCTAGTTCTGTGCTCAAAATCTTAAAGCAGTGTCATGCGTGCACAGCATTTTTGATGAACTGGTAAATACATGTAAAGCTAGATGAAGAAATGTGTAGCTAATATCTTGGATTTTTTTTTTTTGCTGGATAGGTCAAGTTTGAAGCTGCAGGGACTGAAGTTTATGCTTGATTTAATGCACGAGTAAGCCAATTGAATTCAAAGTTCAGCATCTGTGCAAGGCTTCAAGACTGGGGACTTACTTTGTAAAGAGGATGATGTTTTCCTGTCGCATTGCTAGGAATTAGAGAAGACTTTGCTTTTGTTGTCTTTTCTTATTCTTGCCTGAAAGAGAAATAGCTGCCAGAGAAATCTTAGGATGTGACCTGTTTGAAGAAGCTCTCAATTTATGTTTGTAAGAGAAGTGAGAACTGAAAACCACCTTATCTTCTAGTGTAAATATTTGGAAATATTGTTAATACATTATAGTAATGGGATAATTATTAAATGCTTTGGTACTTAGTGTCACATTATGATGAAAATCACTTGACAACAAATTAAAGCACTTTTATTGTAATTGCTATGGTTCTAGAGGATACACATGGTTATGCAGCATTAATTTTAAAGACTTACATGAATTTTTAAGCTTAGCAGATACAAACCTTTGGAGAATAGCCAGTATTTTTGAATGTGCTATATACACTCTAAGGAGTATTTAACTACATCTTTTGGACCTTGGTTGGAAGTAATTAATGTTTCTTCTAAACTTTCAATAATTCATACTTTTTTTTTCTGTTACAGCTGCAGATTTGTTTAAAGTAAGCTCAAATGTAGGTGCATGTGGCAAGAGGGAACATATGAAAATGATATACATGCTCCAGAAGGTTGTAATGTCTGATAGTTAATAAACTACACAAATAACCAAGCAATTGTGAATTGGTCTAAGTGACTATTAGGAGTACAGTTACCACCGAAGCCAGTAAAAGTCTAGCTTCTAAATCATGTTCCAGGAAGATGCTCCTTCATGTTATTGCATCTGTCCATTAAAAAGAGCAATTAGTCCCATGGAGGAAGGGCATCTTTAGCTAGCTGGCATAACTCTAAGGAACATTTTTTGGGGGATTGTTTGGTGATCCTCCAGTAAACTTGCTTGTGTCTGTTGCATTCACAACTTGTCCCTTAGGAGCTGTTTCCCAGATGTGCCTTAAGTCAGTCTCATACACAATGACTCTTATTGGCTAGTTTAGTCTTTAATATCTATAAGACCTAAAATTGTTGAATTTGGATGCTCATGATGAGGCAGGAATGAAAAGGAGAGAGTCTGGATTATTTTAAGATGATGGTGGGCTCTAGCCCTGTGCAGACCTGGGGCTCTGGACTTGTGCTGCATGTGAAGAACCGATGCACCAGGCTCACCTCACGTGTAGATCAGTTGTGCCGTGGCAGTTGCCTGTCTCTCTGCCACCTTTAATCTGAGGCCTAGACCTATGGCTCTGTTGCCTAAGAAAGTGGAATACAGCATGAAGACTCAAACATGGCAAAAGCAGTTTGAAGATCTTGCCCACATAGGGCGCAGCCTTTGGTATATTAGATTCATGTTTGTTCTGTGACATGGGACACTATAACAGCCTGTGCTCCTCCAGGCAGCTGCTTCCCCTCCCTGTGGCTACTGAAAGCCTTTAAACACAGTTTGTGGACTAACTTTTATCCCTGTGGTGCAGGGTGACTGGCCATGGGAGAGATGGCTGGAGCCTCTCCAGTGACTATTCAGGTGGTGCTGGCCTTGGGTGGGGATGGCCTGAAGAGAAATCATCCATGGAAGGTTTGGCAAGGACTCTGTGCTGGGGTGTCTGGAGCAGGGAAGTGCTGTGGGGACATGACGGTCAGGCCCAGGCTCCTGGGGGAGGTGGTAGCAGGATATTCAGGGTGTTGAGGGTACACCATGAGTGAAAAGTGCAGTAAGCGTGAAGATGCACTGGGAATCTGAAGTTCAGGGAGAAAACTCGGAAAAGAGGCAGAAGGAGGGGGAGGAAAATTCTCTGAGAACTGTAGTCTAGGTTTAGCTTTGGTATTAAAGCAGTTTCCTGTTTCCTCAGAGATGTACCCTGGGGGCCTAAAATAGACTTGGGCGTGTTCCAGGCTCTCTATAGTGTGGTGAGTACATATCACACTATTCCCCTTCAGGAACCTTACTGTTAAAACAATGTCAAAAGTCTATTACGTTCCTGCATTCCCTGACAGTCAAAGTCTGTATTTCAGCAACAAACTCTTGGGGTTGTCATCAAACAGTGATATTAATCTGCCCTGTTAGATGTGAGTAATTGCTTGTACTAAGTGATTTTTTGTGGTCTGTTTTAAGGAACCAGGTGGCCCAGTCTTCAGTGGGTGGAACTGCTTTCTCTTACACTAGCTGAACATGTCACGTATCTATCTTCTTGTCTTGGCTGCTTTTTTTACAGCAAAACCTCAAGGTAATGACAGATAAATTGTTGCCTTCATTTGTGATGCCAAGTCCAAATTTTGATTACAAATGCTTCATCTAGAAGGTTATTGGAAATTACGTTTTGGTGAATAAGTGTTGTAAGGTTTGATTTCTGTGGTTCTGTTTGTTCATTGGGGAAATACAGCTGGCAGACAGTGACAAAAGTGTCTGCAGATGCTTTGCTGTTGTTCCTGTATCTCTAGTGCTGGTTAACGTGGGATGAGCAAAAGAGCAGAATCATTGTCCATTTCTGTTCCGGTATGTAGCTTAGTTGTGCACTCATGTACTTATACTGATGTTCAGTTTTGTTTTCTTTAAAGAGGTTTTAATAATGCAAGGCACCTTAAGAAAATATATAATTTGCTGTGCAATTTGCTGCTTAAGAGTACATGGCGCTTCCCATTTGAACTACAGCTACCTCCTGAAAGCAGGAGTGGAGAACATGTCTTCTTTGAATTTAAAAGTGTTTTTCTCCTATGTGCAGAGTGACAGAATGCATAAAGCTGGTCTTTGGGATGTGTGTATGCGAAGTAGATCATGATGAAGCCTATTTTGAAGTAAATTTATTATGGCTATTCTGTATATGGCTATTACTTTCTGTTATAGAATACTCTCTTCAGCTTTCTCAGTAGCTGTTTCTCTGCAGGCAGGTCTGTCCCCTTGTTCTCCTTTGATTCTGTCAGTGTCAAGCTGGGCTTTTGCTCTTACTTGGAGTGTTCTGGAAAGTTGTTTTTATATGATGTTCTCATGGGATAATCAGGGAGGATGAGAAAGTACTGAATAAATCTGATTTTTAGCTTTAAACTCTCCCAGTGTCTGATCTTTCCTTTCTTTTAAATGTGCCTCAAAGTCAAAACTCTTAGCAATGTGCTGCAGATCATCGAGACTGCTTCACCTTATCCTATATGCAGCCTGCCATACATATAGAGGAGGTATGGTTCCTTGGTCTGCTGGTTCTGAATTTTGCTTCCTCCTGAAGGTCCCAGCTGTCTGCAAAAATAAGTACATTAGGTGCTCTGAAAGTTGTGAACGTGTCCTGTATCTTCTAGACAGTCTGCATGTCATTCTCCCGAATGTCTAAACTGTAGTTCTATCACTTTTACTTTTTCTACGGACACCAGGTTATTACCATGCATTTGACAAGAGCTGCAATTTAACCCAGGAAGTCAGGCTTCTGCAGGAAGAGTAGCCTGTCTGTTAACCATTGTATTGGATTCAAGGCAGTGATTTTAATCTTCAGGGTATCAAATGGCTCCGACATTCTAATCTGCAAGATTTCCCCCCCTCTTCCCTTATACTCCAAACCATAATCTGTTCCCAGCTTGGGCTCTCATGAAGGAGAAACATACATGTTCAGAACATGTCTGTGCTGGGGTACCAAACTTAGGTCAGCTTTTTTTTTCATGAATGACGTTCTCCCAGATTGTACTGCCCAATACAGTGCCACTCTAAAGTGCCTGTAATGCAGATACTCAGTGGGAGAAGAGGCTGGATTCAAATAAACTTATTTCTAAAAGAAGACATTTTTGACTTTCAGATGTCATATTTTCTTTTCTGTAAAATTGGAATGATGATATTTCTTGAATTTTCGTTATTCTTGAGGTCAGATCTAATCTTAAAAAAAGCTTGAGGACAATAGTGTGTGCTTTTTTCTAGCATGCACAGTTTAGGAGGCCACTGAATTAGACTGCTGGGTTGAGGACAGGGCTTTGAGATGGCTGCCTTTGCTGCGTAATTATATGCACAACTTGCAAGCTTCCTTGCTCAAGCATACGTTGCAAGTCAAACAGCATCTCCTGCCTGGCCTCAGACACACATGCTTTTCCAAATGTGGACAGTTGCTCTTATGCTAATGGATGTCTACAGCTAATTTGTGTGACTTTGTGTATGAGGAAAAACTTCAGCGACTCTGGTCATTGTGAGATTTTTATTTCTTTTTATACTTCTTTCTCCTCAAATCTAAATTTTCTTAGCTAATTTGCCACATCAAGGTGCAAAATTTCTGTATTGCAATTTTTCAGTTTTGACCACTAAAAACATTCTGGTCAACAAATGTTAAATTTCCAGTAAAAACTTGGTACCCTCCTGAAGTGGCAACCCTTATGGTGAAAAACCACAAACCCATTTGGCCTGGCCAGATGCTTTCATCGTTTTAGTTCAGCTGGGTAAATGATTCCTATGGTTCAACCCTACTCCCTCCCACTGCTTTATTTACTAACACAACAGTAGTAGGATCCATTATAGAGGGGTTAAAAGCTGGTTTCTCTCTATTCTTTGTTTCACTTCTTTTGAGGACATGACCCTTTCACATAAATGTTTTTTGCTTTCCCAAATTCTAGTCCCATTGTGGAATGTATGGAGGCAGCAAATAAGCAATACTTAAAAATGATATAATTGCATTTTCAGTAAATATGAAGTTCTCTTTTTAGTGTTGTAATGAAAAGTCTATCCACCCACTCCCGGGAGAAAAGGCAAACCAACAGTGGATCAAATACAAAAAACAATAGTAAACAGTGTGAGCAATTAATGCTTTCGGTATCTGCTGAGACAGTAAAACCTTGTATTGGCTTCATAGAGAGCATCTGTACTAGAAATCCATGCCTGGTTCCTTTTGTATTTTGGCATTGCAAATTTTTGCAACAATGCCAATTTTCTGAATCAAAAGTGGCCAAACAGACTTGTCTACCAAAGGAGGGAAAAGAGCCACTCCAAACTGGATCCATATCCGCGTTTAACGGCTTTTGAGAAGAAAGTAATGAGCATGGGGAAGAGATGGTTCTGGGGACGGCCTGGAAGAGTTGCTGCCTTACACTTTCTCTGGATGTACAGACAACTGAAACTCCTCAGCTGCAACAGGACAGAGTCCAGGAAAATACAGAGAATAGCCCAGCTTTGAGGCCTGTGGCATGGTTCACAAAATGCATTTATTTTGTCTCATTCATGTCTCTTGTGAATGGTGATGGCTGGTGAGCAGTAGGACAAGGAGCAGAGCAGCTGCCCTGGGTTTCTGTACCTTGAAGGGATTCTGATTCACCCTTTCATAATGATGCTTACCACTTACCAACAGGAGCTCTTCTTTCTTTGGTCTTCTGTGGAGTTTTGCTATCCCTTAGTTGTGCTAAAACAAGAAGGGGCAGGCTTTTGTTACAGGTGAATTGTCTGTGGACCTCCAGCTGAAGGTCTGTCCCTAGCTGTAAGGCTTCTGGACAACAGAATCCACTCCCAGGACAAGCACTGTGAAGAAGCCCAGGGTCACACTTGGGGTGTCCATTGGGATTGTGCTGTGCCTGTTTACTTACAGCAACAAAACAAAACCTAGAAAGAGGGACAGTTTTCATGGGTACGTGAACAAGTAGGAAAATGTTAGTCTCATATATCCTGTTGAATTGATGGAGGGAATACTAGCTAGTTAAAAAAAGCCCCACTGAGTATTTATGCAGAACAAAAAGATGTACAGTAATGTCAAAGCAGCAAGAATGCATTTTTAATATAAGCTATTGCCAGNACCTACATCAGATCACACAGGAAAATGTGCTGTTGGCATTAGCACAGCGCAGGAAAAGAGTAATAAGTGATTTAAGATGCTCTATAGGCCAGTCCTTAGTATTTCTCAGTTACATGGACCAACATGTTTACTCTTAAATTTCTGAATAATTATAATCATATTAGAGTTACATTTGGTATCTTTCAGAAACAACAGTAAGCTGTCAAAGGGAACGCATGTGTCTATATACAGACATTTCACTGCTTTTAGTATCAGAGCACTTCAACCTATCACGCGATGAATTTACATTCTCAACAGTGCTGAAAGGCAGGGATGTAATTATTATCATTGTAAAGGTAGAGATTTAAGGCCCAAAACCTAAGGCTGGCAATCCCTGAGGAGATGAGGCACTAGGCCTATGTGGAACAAAAACTTGTATTAAATGAAAAAAGAACTTGTAAGAGCTTTTTGCCCTTTGAATGAGGTGCTATGCAGCAGTGAAGAAGACAGGGAGACTGTGAATAAACCAGTGACTTCCACATGAAGCGAGAGGTTTCTCCAGCCTGTCCTTTATGTTCTTCCTCTGCTCTCTCTTCCTCTGGTTCTGACTTGAAAGGAGAAACGGTGTTTTCCCCTTCCTGAGCCCACTGCAAACGATGCAGTGTATTAGTAGTACTGGGATGTGGTAATAGTGGAGGTAGATGTTTCCTCTGGGCTGAGGTGCTGAAGACATCGTGCTAGCAAAATGAGATGACACTAAGAGGAGTGAGCCTCTGCTGAGAAGAGTCTTAGCAGACTTGCATCTTAAATGTGTGCCTGGTAATGAATTTGCTGTGGAGGGGAGCTGAACATCTGGTCGGTTCATTCTAGTATTTCTTAATTTATAAGGATATGAAAATTTGAACATGATATTTGAGATAAAGTTACCAATCTGAGAAGACTGTCATTCCCCATGAGTGAGCATTGTTCTTGTGAATATGGGATGGAACTATTACTGTATCAGCTGCGCCTGTAGCTCATTAGCAATGTACACTTCTGAGATGGAAATCTACTTCATTTATGACTTCAAACTTGGTGTACGAGTGTCCCAAACTCTCTGCTACTGCTTCTCTCAGAAAACTGCAGAAGTGTTACATATCCAGGGAAGACTAGTCTCCAAAAATATTATGTATGTCCAGTTTGGAGAGCAGCTGACTTCTTATTTTAAGAGTCAAAACCTTTGGCAGGTAAACTGTTTCATGTATTGCATGCCTGGTGTGTGAATGTGCATTCTGGGGTGCCATTTCACTGGGAGGGCAGAATTAGAAAAGGGGCAGGCTATCTCCAGGATGGTCAGTACCAATTTGCAGCTCATCTGGGAAAACCTCTCTAAGTCTTGCCAGAACCTGAGAGCAAATTAGGCTGATGCAAGAAGAAATGCCTGGTTTTAAAGACTTTTTCATGGGAAGAGGATGACCCTGTTAATGAACATCACCAGCCCTAACTCCTGGTGGTCCTGATCAAGGAAACAACATCCACCCAATGTCTACTTTTATTTTTCTTTGTCTTTAAAAGTAGACCAAATATTTGGAATCCCTGCTTTTGTTTAAAACTGCTTCCCTGCCCATCTGTCAGCTGAGATGTGGGCTATGGCTTCTGTAAGGTGAAGTTCTTGTGTGATGCCAGCACACTAACTGCACCAAAGGCAGTATGGATCTGTCTGTGGGATGCTGGCAGATGCCCCAGGGAGGATGCTATGTTTTCAGACAGCTGAGGGTACTTGAGATACTTGCCATGGCTTGCCCTGATGCAAACTAGAGGTCCCAAGGCAGCACTGAGACAATGCACTTCTCAGCCTCTGCCTGCTGTGTGCTGGTGGCTTGTCTCTCCAGCTCCTGATTAGTGGGAAGGGCAGCAATGGCCTGAGACAAGCTCTTTGGTCTCCTGTTCTTCCTTGTTCTGTCTTCTTCCAGAAGATATGATCCCAAGGTATCTTGTTACCTATATAAGCTATGAGGCCTAAGAAGACAGATGCTTGCTGTTGAAGGAAGCCCTTTAAGGCAAAGGGTGCACATCATGTGGGCTTGGCTCAAAAAAATCTCACGGGCTGTGGGCCATCTTCCTGTTGTCATTGTGGCTAGCTCTCCAGCATGGTCAGAAGCCCCTGCTTGGTACCTGTCAGCAGGGCCAAAGAAGGGACACACACTGGTATCCCTGGAACAGCAAGGTGAACTCATGAGTGCTTTGAAGGGAGGAGGAGTTAAATGCACAAAGGATTAAAAAGTTAACAGTATGATTCTGTGTGGGCTTGAAGAGACAGCAAGCCTGAACAGACTCCTTAAGCTGCTGCTTCCAGTTTTGTGTTTTGTTTTTTTTTTTTCTTTCAGTGAAACATGGAGAAACAGAGCTAAGGTTTACTGTGGCAGTTTGGAGTCAGGGTGTGTTATTGTCCTGGGACACACAACCAAGCTTTTGGCCCATATTTCCTCAGCTAAGAATGTAGTGCTTGATTTCCATCCCCCCCTTTTTTTTTCCTGGAGACTAAAGTGTTGCTCATTAATGCTTACCAAGACCCAGAGCGTTCTTGGAGAAAAAGTCTTTTGGAAAGTGTCACATTATATAATCACAGTGGTTTGGTGGGGTTTTTTTAATAAGTTGCCACTTAGTGCCATGCTTCCTCAAGTACTGTGTGGCCAGATGGAAGTGCCAGCCAGGGGGAGGAGCCTTTAGGATCAGTAAATTTGGTCAGAAGAACAGCTACTGTTTTCAGCACAGAAAAGCGTGTTCCTCCTCCATCTTTGCCCCGTAACAAAATTACAGCAAACTAGAAAAGAGAATTCTGTTAATCAGAATAGTCAATTGGGGAATCATTAGCTCTGATTTTAAACACTATTTGTAATTTGCTTTAGGACCTGTAGCCTAATTCTTTCCTTTGAGTTAATTAAAATATATTTGAATGTGACAGACATTTCCAAATCTTCCCCACAATCCAGGAGGAAGGGTGGGTTTTTTGTTATCCTCCATCATGTATGGAGGCTCTGAGCGCAGAAGAATTTCACTACAATGCTGCAAGGTTGTTTACCTTAGCTCCTTCACAAAAGATAATCCAACAAATTACATTAATTATAAACCAATATGTTCTGTTCAATTCCCACATGAGCCAAACCTGGGTATGAGCATCTGCTCTTATTTTCTGAGCTGGGTTTTGAGGACAAGACTCACAACAATGCTCAATCCATAATTAACAGAAAAATTAAAGATGCAACATCCCTTGCATCCTGCTTTTTGAAGCAGCATGTTTAAAAATATACAGGCACTGTCCTGGTACTTTTTATTCAACATAAAAAAAACAATACTCTATTGTTACCCCTGGTGTGTTTTTGTTTGTTTAAAATATTTACATTTATGTTAGGCTTAAAATAAACATGTAAATACTTTCCATAAGAAAAAAAAATCATAATTCCCTCTTGTGCTACATTTTTTTCTTTTCAATTGTTTCTCTCCCTCCCCCCAAAGATGACCTCTTTTCATAAAATGTGGTTTATTCTGCATTAAGCATATTGTTTTCTTTATGAAAAAAAGGACTGGTTGGGCTTCTTCTTATTTTATTTTTTTAAGTGGCATATTTTTTCAGTTTCATTTCATAACAGGAAACAAAAGAGAACGTGATTGTTTGACCTGGTTACCAAAGAAATATTTGGCTAATAAAAATCCCATTAGCATGATGCCAAGTTCTGCTAGTTGTTTATGGTAAGCATGTCTATACAATTATACTCCATTTGCATGTTGAAGGAGTGGAGGAAAGAGCACTTTTGTGGTTTAGGCACTAGACTGGCACTTGAGATAAGAGATCAGTTCCCAGCTGTGCAGCAGACTGACTTTGAAGAGACAGCAAATTTCCGTGGCTTACTTTTGCAGAAGGGATTAATAACACTTATTTTCTCCCATCTTGTTCCTGTACAAGCCAAACTCTCGAAGGCTGCTTGCCCCGGTGTGCAGCACTGGGCCTGTTGTGGGCCCCCACTCCCTGTCCAAGGGGGATAGGATAGCTGCATTGCCTTTACCTCAGACTCCTGCAGGAGCAGGACTAATTCATAACTCACTCCAGGGGATTTATTAATTGGTGCTTAATAGAGCTAACACAACATAAATGGAATAAAAGATTACGTGGCTGCTACTATCCATTCCTGTTTTAGGGAGGAGGAACTGAATTTCTTGATAATGAAGGTCTTTCAATTGTGCTTCCCACTCTTTGGGTTTGCCCTTGTTCCCATCTGATGGTGCTGACAGCCCTATGGTCACTAGCTGCTGTGGAGCAGCCTGTTGGTCTGCCCCAGCCCTGGTCCTGCCGAGAGGTGCCCTCCTTGCTGGGGACCCCCATGCTGCTGCTGGAGACAAGCGTGTGGCCACTGTCCTGTTGTAGTCACGCTTCTCATACCACCGTGCTGTGCGCCAGCCTCTGTAAGCTTGTTGGGTTTCCTGCAAGTCTTGTTTTAATGAATAAATAATTGACAATAAAACAATAGAAATTCATTAACTACAGGGGGGAAAAAAATAACACAGAAAAGCTTAACATGTTGGGAAGCATTTCTTCTGGAAAGAGAGAGGGACCATTTCTTTGAAAGCCAAGACATGTAGCCCCTGGAAGTTCAGAGATGTCACCTCTGGGCTTTTTTGCTCCACTGGGACTTGCAGCATGGATTCAGCTGTGAACACGCTGCAGAGAGCAGGATGTGGTGAACCAGAGGCTCTGTGGGTGCCCTGCTTGGCAGCACAGTTGGAGTTGGTGGCGCAGTCCAAGGAAGGATTGTGGGAGCTTTTCTGGAGTGACTGGTTGGTACAGAGGATTTTTCATGTTTAGCCTTGCTTGTAGGAAGGGCCTTGAGCCTGGACGTGATGATCAGGAATGTCAGTTGCTGCTAAACACTCAGATCCTCCAAGCTTGTTATTCTGGTGTTCGTAGAATCATAGAATAGTTTGGGCTGGACCACTGAGTTCCAACCCCCCTGATATGGGCAGGGACACCCTCCACTAGACCAGGTTGCTCAGAGCCTCATCCAGCCTGGCCTTGAACACCTCCAGGGATGGGGTGTCCACAGCTTCTCTGAGCAACCTGTTCTAGTGCCTCACCACCCTCACAGGAAAATATTTCTTCCTAATATTTAATCTAAATCTGACCTCTTTCAGCTTAAAACCATTACTCTTCATCCTATTACTGCACTCTCTAACAAAGAGTGCCTCCCCATCTCTCCTGTAGCCCCCTTTAAATACTGGAAGGCTGCTTTAAGGTCCCCCTGGAGCCTTCTCCAGGCTGAACAAGTTCAACTCTCTCAGCCTGTCCTTATAGGGAAGGTGCTCCAGCCCTCTGACCATCTTTGTAGCCCTCCTGTGGATTCACTTCAACAGGTCTATATCTTTCCTGTGCTGAGAACTTCAGAGGTAAATACAGTACTCCAAGTGGGGTCTCACGAGAGCAGAGTAGAGGGGGAGAATCACCTCCCCTGACCTGCTGGCCACATTTCTTTTGGTGCAGCCCAGGACACGGTTGGCTTTCTGGGCTGCAAGGCACATTTCTGGCTCAGGTTGAGCTTCCCATCAACAAACACCCTCAAGTACTTCCCCTCAGGGCTTCTCTCAAGTCATTCTCCTCTGAGCCTCTATTTGTGTCCCAACCCATGTGCAGGACCTTGCACTTGGCCTTGTTGAATTTCATGAGGTTTGCATTGGCCCAACTCTCAAGCCTGTCAAGGTTCCCCTGGGTGCCATCCCTTCCCTCCAGCATGTTGACTGAGCCACCCATGTTGGTGTTATCAGTAAACTTGCTAAGGGTGCACTCAATGCCACTGTCTGTGTCTCTGACAAAGATGTTAAACACCACTGGTCCCAGTACTGACCCCTGACGAAAGCCACTCATCACTGGTCTCCATTTGGGCATTGAACCATTGACTGCGACTCTGAGTGTGACCATCCAGACAATTCCAGACAATTCCTTATCCACTGAGTAATGCTTCTGTCAAATCCATGTCCAATTTAGAGATAAGGATGTCGTGCAGGACCCCCCCACTACTTCTGATTAAAGTTTTAAGCTCTGTGTTAACAAGCAGGAACAAATCCTTCAAGTGTTAAATGTTGTGGTGTTTAGGCTCAGAGCTGGATTGTGAGCTCTGCTATTGGGCATAGAGGTACCATGAGTAAGAGGTACATGGGAAGGGAGGGTGCTGCTTCCCACAGGAGGTGGACCAGGCCTGATGGAAGATGCACCCAGGGAGTTGCCCACCTCCCTTCTTCAGGGCTAAGGAAGGGGCACTGGTGTGGGGCAGAGCCCCCTGCATCTGGGGCAGCCACTCCTGTGTGGCCCATGCCACCCACAGTGGTAGGACTTGTTCAATCTACTCCTGCCCCTGATGGGTAAGTGGTGGCCCTGGGGTTGACTCTTCCTTTAGGCAACATCTGTATCTTTTTGGGCTGTAAATAGGTAACTTTTAATATCTTCAGTTAGAGAAACTTTCAGACAAAGACACATCTCAACCTTCCTCCAAATTGAAAAAATAATCAACTGACAGCTCTTGGTCTCTCTCGCATCTTTGATCATTTCTCCTCCCAATTCAACTGTGCTCCTTGAATTCTGGGACACACACATGCCAAAACCTCTTCCTTTGCTGAGAGCATGAAGTAAGTTTTCAGCTGCACAATTTGCAGTGTGCACTTGAGGAAAAGCCTTCAGTAGTGCTCTTGGGGAGAAAAATGTATGTTCACTGCACAGCTAAGGCATGTGCTGTGCAGCAGCCCTTGCTTGGTTGGACTCTGAAAATGACTTCAAAATGGCACAGTGTGAACACTGTATGCCCAATGTGTGATATTAAAACACTTCAAACTGGATCAAATCAAATCCAGTTTTCACCACAAATGTGTAGAGGCTGTTCTTGTTTGAAGGCTCTTTTCTTGCCAAATTCCGTCTTTCCACACTGAGCTGGTTAAAAAAAAAAAAAAGCTTGTGTATGTATATATTTATATAGCTGAATGGTTTTTTTATCCCATTTTATACAAAAATATTGGCTTTTGGCAGGGAGTCAGCTAGTAGGTGTTGGATTCAGAATGTATCGTAAAATTATGAGTGAGTGCAAATGACATTTACACCCTGAAAATCTGGTAGGGGTGTGTTAAGGTTGAAAAATCAAGGCCTTCAAAGCTAGGAAATGATAGAATTAATAATTGAATTGAGCTCTTTCTGTGACTCTGTGTGTATGTGTATTTATAATTGTAGTTACATGACTGTTTTCTTTTTCCTTTTTTTTCCCTCTTCTATGTGACCTGTCTCTTCTGGTGTGTAGGTGGTTATTCAGTCTTACTCACACCAAGTGTTAATTTTCAGCACCAAAGCCCTATAGAGTTACCTTTACGTGTCTCTGCTGGGAGTGGGTCAAGGCCGTGAGACTCTGAAGTGAGGTGAGGAATACCCTGACATGGAGACTCAAGCACCAAGCCCTGTGAAATGGGTGGCTACCCCTCATGTGACAGATTGTCTGGGGTCCCAGGTGTCTGCAGGGTAGGGGGGGGGACACTGTAGCCTGATGCTTTTGCTATCCCTCAGCCCTAGAAGCTGGAGGCAGCTCTAGTTGGTAAATACAGACCTGTAAAGCCCTTGGCTCCTAGACCGGCAAAAAAGACTGGGAGAGCGACATGGTAATGTGGAAGCATGGATGTAGGTGAGGAGCAAGGTGAGAATGTGTGTAAGTTCTGTTCCTGTGGGCCCTACAGATATCTGCAGAAGTTTGGATAAATAAGTCTAACTGGATTTCTCATGAATGCATGTGCACCAAGACAGAAAGCACTAGTGTTTCTCAGGTAAAAGCTGCGATAATTGCCCAAATTTAAGGATAAGGTAAGAGTATGGGGGTGTACCCACTCTGAGCCCATGCCAACAATCCCTAGCCCATCTTTGAAGGAAGTTTTCTTCTTGTTAAGTAACCTCCAAAGACAGAGGTCCCATAACCTCCCATAAAGGGCTTGTTCAAGTACTGAGATACCTTTATACTTTTTTCCTTCCTAATCATAATTAAAGAGACATTTGCTGTGAATCAAGGCAATTTCTTTTTGTGATATTCCTAATATTGCTGGAGTCCAATTGCTCAATGTTGTCTTCATAACCTCTTTTGGAAGAGCCTTATCGTGTAATCTGTTGTTTCTAAACAAAAGTTTACACTGAAAGCTGTCACTTGGAGCAAAGACTCAAAAAGCAAAGGCACGTCTGTGTGTTATTTCATTGGTTCTGTATTGCAGAACCTTTTGGAACCCACCACAACTCAAAAGGAAAACTTTATAAAGCATTTTTATATTATTGGATTTTGGAGTTATTTTCCGTTTTGGGGATATTAGGTTTCTACGCATTATACTTGGCTTAAGCTTTCTTGTTTGCTTGAGTTTTTCTCCTCTTAGGATAATTTTTTTTAAATGGAATTCCTCTTTTTTTAATTCTTTCTGTTTCAAGGCAGCATGTTCATTACACTTGGATCCTTATTTTGGAGTCACTTCACTTACTAGAGGATTAAATGGCATTTCTACATGTGTAAGGAGTTTAACAAAATTGAGTGGCATTTATTGAATGATCTTGGTTTTATTTATTCACTAAGTGCACCAGGATATTACTCACTAAGGCTCAAGTCTGATTTTTATCTGAGGTCCTGGCCTGAGCAAGAGACAAAAACAAGGGGAAATTGATCAAGAAAATCAGTAACAATGCTTTAAAATAAACTTATAAAATAAATTAAAAATCTGAGTGAAGTATAAGAAAACTAAAAGAGAATGAGGAAAACCAAGCTTTCTCACAGGTCAGCGAGAGGGAAATCAGTGGTGTTACTGAGAGTAGAATTAGCCCCATCTGCCGAATGCCTCTGAGTAGTAGAGATGTCACCTGCCACCTGCTCCCCAGGAAGGCTTTAGGCCAGACTTGGACCTAGTTTTCACCCTGTGCAACACTGACTGCAACCTGTCTGTACAGACACAGGTTAGTGAAGAATTTGGGTAGGTTTCTAAACACAAGTAAATAAAGGAGTGCTGTTTCTGGTTTCTGTAAGCTCTGAAATGATGTTTGCCTCATGTGATGGTAAATTCCTTGCAGTGATTGCTAGAGGTGCCAGGCTGACAGCCCTGGGCAATGCACCCCTCCCAGCAGCCATGCAAGATTTACCAGGCTTTCACAATAAACACTCCTCCCCTCCAGCCAGTTTGTTTGATCCTCAGGGTCTCTGCTGAGACTGACAAAAGCTGAGGCCAAATTTATTAATCTAAACAAAATAGATGTGCAACTCTGCAGTTTGGCAAATCTGGCTCTCCATAAAGCAGAGTGGCTTCTCCTGATAATTCTCTAAAAGGATACAGGTACCTCTCAGTGATGGCTGCGCTGTCTCATAATCTGCAGCGTGTGGAAATTGCTACGGGGATATTAAAGTCAACATACGTCAGAGCAGTGCAGGGTTTGTTCTGGGTTATGTCTCTTTGCTTAGGAGGTTTTCAAATATGATGCAACCCAAGCTCCCTTCAGGTACCCACACTGCATGGCGTAGAAGATGGAAAAAGGTTTGACTTGTGTGAAGACATTTGTAAGTTGTAACTTAGGCAGCGCTCCACCTTAGATACCAACACAGTGGAGAGCTCCCTTTTTGCTACCAGCTTCTCCTGGAGAAGCCGGGCTGCCTGGTTTTGATGACCACACGGGGAGGCTGGCTCCTGTGGTACCAATGACTTCAGGTAATTGTCACGAATTTCCCCCCAAGCTCAAAGCTGCTCACCTAAGTCCTTGTAGACACGAGCCCTCTGGTCCTCTGGAGGACTGCTTTGCCACTGCTGATGTGGGCTCCTGGAAACCACTGACTGCTTCAGTCCTACTTGAGCTTTTTATCACTGTAAAATATACTGTGTCCCTTTTATTGCACTCAGAAAAATTAGTCTGTTCTAAAACAGCTGTCTGCTTTGAGGGCGTGCAAATATGCATATGACAGCACACACTTTTACTTTTTAATGAACTATTTCCCCTGGCTACATCGTACTTCCACACTTCTACAGTCTATTTTTGTTGTTATAATGACACTGGTCAGTGAAGCTCAGAGAAAATCAGTCATCAAGATGCATGGTGCTGAAGCAGTATTTCTGGTGTGGTGGGGATTGCATTAATGCCTTTGGAGATTTCTTGCTGCTGTCACTGATGCATCCACGCCATAATGCAGAACTACCTAAATTGAACCAAGAGGCAAAATTTGGAGCTATGTAACTAAGTTACCTAAGAAAAATTTCTTGGGACATTAATTTTAACTCATGCTAGAACAGTCAAAGTGACCCCTAATACGTTCTGTTGGGATGCCTGGCATCTGTTATCTTACTCTAATGCACAGGATTTTCTTCCTCCGTTTCCTCAGTAGCAAAATTAGCCTGCAATCTATGAAACTTTAACATTTTGAAAATACAAACAACACCAAAATAACAAGGTTTTGGAAATTTAGGTTCTTTTAATTGGTCATATGCAGTTGGATCAGGGTTTAAATAAAGAGCCCACCCGTATTGACCATCTAGAACTTATTCTGAACAGTTATTTCGTAACTCCTGTCTTTTGCTTTCCTTCTCTTGCAGATGCCCCTTTTCCACACTTTTTTGCACTGCATTTCTCCAAGTGTTCTGGTATATGTAAGCCTGGTCTGTGAGCTGTAGCACTGTAATAGACAGTCAGATCATATAAAATAAATTGGGTCTCTTAAACACTACAGAAATACTCATGGCTATCTTCAACAAGCTCCCCCAGATCCTTTCTCCCTCTAATGTTTCTAGGATATTCGTCTTGTTTCTGCTGTCTTCACTTGCTTCATCTCTTATTCCTGCTTGGTTCCTTTGCATCTCTTCAGAAAGACCTGATTACAAGCTTAGCCAGTGGGGGAAAATAAGAATAAGCCCAGACAAAGCAAAATACTATAACCTTTTTCCTTGGTAGGCTAGGTGGCCTGGGGATCCAGCTGTGTTTTCTTGCTACCTCTGCTGTAGTAATTTTGTGTATGTGGATGTTTTGGCATTTATGCTTCTGTATGCATAGCCCTAAATGTAATAAATCTAATTGTTCTTAAATTTTCCCTTGAGAGGTTCTACCTCAGCTAGTTAGGATCTTGTAGGGATGCAAGTAAAACCCAGTCTTCCAGTTCTTTGGCATAGTCTTCTCTACTGCTTATTCACATTTATTTTTTTAATTAGTTACACAGTGGATATATTCAGACAGCAGGGTAATAAAAGACCACGTACCTGGCCTTGAATGCCTGTTGAGATGGACACCATGATTAGTCCTTAATAATTCTCATGAAATAAAACTGATATTCACAAATTATTCTTTAATATGGAGAAGTAGTTCTTTCCTTCCTTCCCTTTTAAGAAATAACATCAAGAACCTGTGATATTTGAGACTGCAGGTAGGAAGTCCTACTCATTTTTTTCTTTCTCAGTTTTTTAAAGTTGATGATATTTTACCTGAAACTAAATTTGTCATCTTCAGATGTCTTGTTAACATAAAATTAAGACAACAACAACTTGTAAATTGTAAAATTTATGAAAATAAAAATGTATTAATATTTTATGAAGCATGCATAAAAGGAGACTTAATTGTTCATATATTATTTATGAACTTTGGGGAACAATTTATCTTTTTTTTACCTTTTGGAACAGCCCCTGAGAGGTTGTGGTGCAGAGCCACTGTTCAGGGCAGGAAAGGCTGGCATTTCTTCTTCCTAGTGGCTTGTTTTCTCCTTAGCAATAGCTGACCCTGGGCAGGGAACAAGCCCTCTGCTTCTGTCAGACCACAGTTCTCCCTTCCCACTGCAAACCTGCTCTTGCTGTCCTTGGTGTGGGCTCAGGCCAGAGGTCAGCCTCTGTGTCAGGGGACCCAACTACATCTTCAGTGGGGTAGGACTGAATGTGGCACAAAATTGTCCTTTCATGAGCAAACTGTTGTGTGTCCCTTTGCCACCCCTTACTGAGGACAGACAAGGGAGCCTGATGGGAGAACTTTGTGTTGCAGGTGATATAAAATTGCAAAACCTGCTAGAAAACGTTTGATAAATTAGTCGGGTTTATGTCTCTGTGTGTGTATATATAGGCACTCTGGGTATAGTATAAGTAATATATATGAATGGGTTGCACTATGAGTATGTTCCTACTGTTCTTATGGACACATAAAAGCCATTTTGCCACTTCAGTGCCCTGGTAACATATTTTTTTTCCCCTTCCTTTTTTCCCCTCCTCCCTTAGTCTATTCATACAGAAGAGATTTGGGTAGAAATGGTAGATGAAACCTGTTCTTTTCCTTGGGAAATAAGTGACTAGAACTTGGCAATGACTATCAATACAATAGAAAATGTTTCCGTGCTCTACCAGCAGATAAGTACTTAAAGGGGCTTCTCATCAGTGAGTGTTGTTGCAGGCAATAATGTGAGGTGCAAAAGTCATTTTGCCAGAGATCAACTTTTGATAAATATATTCTAATTTCTTTATTGAGTTTTAAAGTACAACAACCATTGTTGAATAGGTGCAACTGAAAACATGTTAAATAGCCTTCAACTCTTCACATTTGTATTGAACATCATCTCAAGGAGTGACATTTCATGTTACCATGGAAACAAATTTGACATTTCAAAAATACATTTATTGCTGGGTCACCAAGATAGGAGTTCTGAAAGAAAAAAAGGTCAGAATATTTGCTTGTCTCAGAGTTATTATACAGTTTGCTGTATTCCTTTGGAGGAAAGAAATATGTGGTATCACTGTAAAATAGCACACTCCAGCTTGATCCAATTTGAAAATATTTTGACAAGATGGTGGCAATGTTACAGGTCAATAAAGCGTGTCTAGCATGTCTCAATCTCTGAGATTTCGCAAAGTGATTAAAACTGTTTCTTGGATCAAGACCTTTTCTGGATCAATTAATGTTCCTAAGGACTTGCAGTCATGGCTTTCATAATCACAGTAGCTGTTCTGTACTTCATCATCTCTCTGTGTAGGAAATATTTAAAAGATTGATTTAGAGATTTTATTTCATTCTCAGGATAAAACATTACTATCTTTAGTTGGAATTATGCCGATGTTTTATCCCAGATAATGTATTTAATATGAAGTAGGAAATGGAGGAATCAGAGCAAAGGTTTGGTACTGAAGAATGTTGTGCCTGTTTGTTGTTTGTTTTTTTTTTAATAAACATTTAATTTAGACAATGTTTTATTAAGATGGGTCAAATGCTGTTCTTGGATGCCTTGGTGTAGTTCTGTAGTCATACATTATAAAAAGAAATATTGGTAAAGTGAAAATACTGATTGTGTAAAGTAAAATGCTGCTTTTTCAAGGGATTTACCATTTACGTGGAGCTGTTGAAAGCTAATAATAATTGGAGAGTGAGTTATGGCCCGCAACAAGATCTTTGTCATTTGTACTAGCAAATAGTATCTTTGAGCGAGAAAAAAAAGTGAGGGTTGGAGGAATGTGATTTTGGAAGTCCATCTTGCTGAAATTATACTGAGCAACTTCAATGAATGCATGGAGAGGTGCGCACAAATCTGGCCTCCGCTGCTGGCTCAGAACTGGCTGTGTGTGATTTGGCTCTGTTCTGTGAGCCCTGGGTGCTCCTGCACCCCATGACGCTATCTTAGAAGGGCTTTTGAGCTTCCAGTCCAGAGCTGGCTTGAATCTGGCCAGCTTGGAACACAGGTCACCAGGCATCTGTCTGCCCATGTCTCCATAGACATATATCCACAGAGAATCAGCGGACATGTATTTCATTAGACAAAGAAATGCTGTTGGTGTGGGGTTGCTCTGCTCTTCTTAGGTCTGTGCTCTTGCCACTTTGTCCTGCAAATGTGTTTTCTGAGCATCAGGAAAGGGAGAATCGCTTGACTCAATGCCATCTCAGAAGTAGCATTAATTACTATGCCGAGCTGAATTGTCATTGTGGTGTGAGGGGACTGGGGAGGAGTACCTCCCATTGATATCAATGGACTAGTCCTGTGATGAAACCCTCAAGGACCACACAGAAGACTGACCTACTTAGGTATTAACACTGACATTGCTAGACTTGTACCTGCCTTCCAATGCAGCAAGGCTTTCACTTAAAATACAATCATTGATTTTCTTGTAGAAGAGGAAGAAACATCTGTGTAAAAATCTGCCTCTGATCTGAGCATATCACTGAACAAGAGCAATTTTTGAATGGCGTTTCCTTTTTCTCCTTGTTTTCAGGGTGAGTGCAGCCTCGGCTGAGTTCTGCTCCTCTTTGCATGACATCAAACTGGACCAGCAGTTTCTCTGTTCAAAGTAAAATGTAATTGTAAAATGTGTAATATAAAAAAAAATCTGCAGGAGGTGCAGAGTGTGTATCTGTGAGTATTACAGCTAGATGGTAGTCAATATACGACTCATGTTGAGCCTATATTCTGTGTGAGTGTCCATGGTGCAAGGGAATAAATCTTTTGTTTTCTGCTGGTTCCTTTTAAGCACCCTGTGTCTGTTCAGAAAGCAAGGTGTTAAGTACTTGCAAATACAACAGCTGTGCAGGCAAACCTGGTGGCTTGCAACCTGTGTTCAGCTGTATCTTGTATGACCTTGGACATTTGAGATTGTTTGCTGAGAGGGGATGTTGCCCAGGACACTGGGGTTATCTGCTGCCCTCTCCAATGGCTCACTTACAGCTCGGACAGGTGGGAGGACTTTGTTTCAACATCGTTTCAAATACAGTGTTAATGCTTCTAAGGCAGAGAGACTCCTGAGATTAGCGCCTGTGTTTATGATGCGGAGTAAAGCCAAGTCAAACTTTGAATGTAAAGACACTAGTTAATATTTTAAATAAAGTCCAAACTAGCTGCAAAGCTAACAGGAATACTTTTGTGATATTAATGGCTTTAAAGCAAGCTGTGATAGTCTGGTAGAACTCCTTCAAGTTCTCTGGAGCACTGCCCAGCTGAGTTCGGCTCGTTCAGTTAGGTGTACCTGGGACTGCAAACCCCGAGTTATTAACAGAATTGTAATCTACTATACAATAATGTGCACTAAAAAGTCGCAATCAGAGCTGGAATCCCCTGGTGGGCACCTGACAGAAAAAGTGATGCCTCACAGTCTGTCCCTTGCCCCTTCAGAACAAGGCGCTCTGGTGAGTGAGCGTACCCAGTCTCCCTTATACCGGTGCTGGTGTGGCTGCCAGCCTCTGTGGGAAGGACGCATGCTCATGTGAGCGCATCCAGAAGGGACAGCCCCAAACCACCAGCTCTAGAGTAAGATAGTTTGAGCATCTAAATATGTACATGTGTGCATGGGGTACTTCACTCTGCTTTGTAGACACACGTTATAATGTCGTGTGAGCTATCAAATCCCAGTTGACCTCTCAGTACGCTTGCTGCTGTATTTCGGTATAAAGACATGCTTGCTATGATCTGCTGGGATTTACCCTAAATTAATTCCAGTTTGAATTAAAGCTGATCTTTGAGGTATAGACTGTCAAGGAACACAGTCACATCACTGTTTCCTGCTTAGTTCCATGCTGTCTAGTGTTAACTAACTGCATAGATTAAGACTTTGTTTCCATTTTACTCTTTCCAAATCTTTTTGGTTATTTTTCCTGTGAAGCTGTTCCAGCTCTTCAGCACCTTCAGTTGGGACACCAGATAGCACACACCAATCCGGTAGCAGTTACGGCTAGTGCAAAATCGTGGGTACTTCAGAATCCTTACTCCTCCTGGCAATGCCCCTGCTTCTGAATGGAGGAGGATGTTTGTCCTTTTGCCTACATCCTCACTGTGAGTGTTCCTATGCAGGTAATTGTCCACCAGCATGCTGTAACTCTTTCTTAGAGTTGAAGATAGCCCACTCCCCATACTCAGAAGGTACAACTCACTTGTTTGTTGGGTTTTGCACCCCATTAACCAAGCAATCTGGGTTAGTCTCTCTCTTCCTTGTTTACCCCTCTTTCATTGTCTGTCATCAATCTCCTGTATCACTAATGATAGTTTTTCTCCTAGGTCACTGAAAAGCAGAGTGTAGGGCTGAAAGCTGGGACATTGCTAGGGACACATCTGTGAGATCTCATGTCAGTGAGATCTTCCTTTCCATATTTTGTGATTTGTCAGCTCACCATTCTTAAAGCATTAATATGTGCCAACCTGACTTTTTTTGTTTTATGTGTATCTTGATCTAAATGTCATGCAGTCCACTGCCTTTGTAGAAATATATGTTCATTACCTCAGTACTATTACATTTATTGGCAACACTAATTTTATTTAGAGAAAAGATGTCAAATTAGTTTGAGGAGCTCTGTTTTCCATAAACCTTTGCTGCTCAGTAGTAGTTATGTTACCTTCCTTTAATTTTTAATTGATTGAATCCTGTATCTCCTCTTCTGTTGTTTTACCTGGGACCGTTCTTTTTCTGTAAGTCAGTATTTGCTTGGGCCATTCCATTTCTCTCTCCAAAGCATTGCCTCAGCATTAGTTTTGTTTCATTGAACTGGTTCTGTCCCAATATCCAAAAAATCAGTTCTGGTTATTCAGAGAGCCCTGATTTTACTTTTAAAATTCAAGGGTGAAAATTTTTGAGATTAGCTTGATCTAAAAAATTTAACTTTAGCAGCTGCTTGATTTTTGCCTCCCCCATAGAGAATTCAAATGTGTATTTGTCAATGAAGTATTTTCTGTGTTAATTTTGACAAGTCTGCCTACTGTTTCTAGATAGTGATGTTTAATAAGTTATTTGCAATACATCTAGAACTCTTTATTGTCCTCCTCATGCTCATCATAATTTCTCTTGTGTATTCATCCGTTTCCTACAGTTCCTAATTTATATTTATTGATGTCTGCTTTTTTTTTTTCCTCCATACATTTCTACTTAGGTTTCTGTGTGTGTTTCATTTATTCTGGTTGCTCTGACTTCCCCTGAGCCAGGTTGAGTTCCTAACCAATGCAGCCTTTTTTTCTCGATTGTGGCTTTTGGGCATCTAGTAATAGATTCTTAAGTAGCCCTCAGTTATCATTCATGTTTTCCTATTTAAATTATTTTTCCAAACTGATTCGGTCCATAATTGTTTTCAGCTTTGTAAATCTGTCATTTTAAACTACCACGTGTATAATTTACTAGTTTGGGCTTTATTCTGTTTGTGTATAATTGTAATCAAATCACAATCACTTGTGTGTAAGCTACCGTTAATTTTTAGTTCTGTGATCTGTTCTTCTCTGTCTGTCAAAATGAGGTCTGGTATAGAATTCCCCCATGCTGAATTCAATCTTCATTGAGTTAGAAAGTTGTCAGCTATGATTTTTGGAAATTCCTAGGATGTTACATTACACAAGACCTCCAGTGTGTCACTCAGGTTGGTGTTCTCCATCGCAGTGTGTATATGTCTACGCACACACGTGTGTATATAAGTATACATAAAATTTGTCTTTCCATAAGGTTATGAATTGGTGAAGGAGCTTAGATTGAATTAAAAAAACCCCCAACAACTAGAGTTCAATTTGTGCTTTGTTTATGGGCTCATTTTGTTTTTTTTTTTTAAGCTTGGTAAGGTTTTGGACAGCTACTCAAAATCTGTGAAAATTCAGAAATCCTCCACCCTGTTTGTGACTTGTCATACACGTAGATAACGTTGGTACAATTTCATAATCTTATTTATCTCTCTAAAAAAAAAAACAAAACAAAACTCAACCCTATCTCTGTAGCCCAGCTAGCACAGCAGCTGTTCAAGTGTGCCAGCAGAAGCCAACAGTGCCATGTAACTGCTTTTAGGCTTTGTATAGCAAGAGTTGTCACCATCAGACAGCATCCCGTGGGTCAAAGATTGTTTCTTTGAACTGTTGGCAAACATGTCTGTATAATACTCAAGCTTCAGATGTCTCACAAATAGAAGCAGCTTTGCTTATAAATTGAGTCACATAGAAAAAACCCAGCAATTCTGGTGGTGGCCCTTATTACAAACTATCACAGCCAAGTGAAGTACTTACAGTAAGAGTACTCCCTGGACTATTTTCTTGTAAAGAAATGCAAAGAGACTGTTTACAGTCAGGTGAAGGAACGTGAACTGCTGGTAAGGTCTGAGACCTTTGCTCACTGCTCTGGCTGACAGTATTGCTGGGTGATTAACTTCTCCTGTGTTCAGGATGCCTGCATTAAATTAAAAAAAAAATCCCTGTTCTTCTCAGGAATCTTTCTGGAATTCAGTAGCTTTTTACTGAAATGTTTAGCACAAATCCTGCCTCTTCATAGCTCATGGAAGCTCTCAATAGCTGTTCTTGAAAGAACACACTGTATCCTACCTTCTCCTGGCTGCCTGACTCTTGCCTTCTAGTCTGTG
>VZTO01009477.1:0-24794 GCA_013400615.1 Syrrhaptes paradoxus | reverse complement strand
TACTCATTAGGCACAAAAATATATGATAATGCTGTTCATCTGAAAAACATACAGATGGCAGTTGGATTGTCTCAGCAAGGCTTCATATTCTGTATTCTCTCAAGTAAAGTTGTCTTGTTCAGTTTTGATGATGATTCATCTGATGCTGCCTGTGGGCAACTACAGTACTAAAAGCCTAAGTGAGGACAGAGAATACAGCCTGGCAGGCATTCCAGTACTTCTCTGATGTCCAAATTAGCACTTTCAGTAAAAGCTAACACATTTCCAAGTACATTCCTGCCTATTCTGGTTTCCTTTCTTGAGATCTGTGACATGTTTCATTCTGTTGTCCTCTGGAAACATTTTATGCTTCTGGTTGAACATCAGTTCATACATCTCTTTTCAAAGAAGGATAATTCCAAAGACAATTCTTGAACTCCCTATATATACTCTCTTACTTTCTGTATGTTCAGCACATGATCAGGAAAATCAGTGAAACTGACTGATTGACAGACTGACAAATTCTACCTCATTAGCACTCACCAGATATAGCCAGTCATCTTCAGCACTTCAAGCAATGTTCTACCAATGTAAGGTCTTGCTTTTCTGATTCTAAATACCTGAAGATTTGCCTGAATCAAAGAGAATTATTCAATGGTATTATGTTTCTCCCCAACTTTAAAGATATCTTAAATCTGAAGTGAAAAAGTAATGTGATACAAACACTAAGTATGAGATAAAGAATGTATGTACAGGAAAAGTAACATTAGGGAACACAATTTGCATTCTGGATGCTATCTTGGAAATAACAGCCTTTGTAAGATTATTACACATTCAAAAAATCTGCCAAATAATAAGAATAAATTACTTATTTAAGATGTGTTCACTTCAGAAGTTTATTACCACTTGCACTACAAGACTAAATGGAAAAAAAAAAAAAAAATCTCCTAGTTCCAACTAGAGTTTTTCTTCATGGAACAAAACCAAAACCAAACAGAATTATTTTAACACACTGCCAAACAACAAATAGATAATATACTTACCAACCACCCCACCCACCCACACACTATATTGTCTGAATATCAAATATACAGAAACACAATACATTTGCTATGGTTAAGACAGAAGCTGAACCACAAAGATAGCTTGCCCCATACATTACAGGAGATCTACAAGAAAGGCAGCAATAAAATTCAATTTTTGCAAGCCCCTGTTTTAATCACTTCATCCCATTTGGGAATTCCCTGAAGTAAATAAATTTCTTTTGATACAGGCTTTCTTCCTCTCAGAAAAAGCTCTAACATAAGAGCAAACATGGTTCTCCAATTTTTTTAAATGTATTTTCAGATTTATGCTGGCCTAAACGTGAACAGAAGTTGCCCTATAAGTTTTAGAAACACTTGGCTAGACACCAAACATTGTACTTACGTAAGGCCATATAATCACCTGACACTTGTAGCTGCCTCACTGATTTTCCAAGAATTTTAATCCTCTTTTCCTGAAATTATCCAGTTAGTGAGCAACTGCATTTATTCTATTACTTATATGCTTGCTTTGGAGACAAACAGTTTCATTTATCAAACAGGAGAATAGCATTTTCTACTCTCAAACACCAGAAATCAAGAAGATTTATTTGTACAGCAAAGTACAAAGTGTGGCTTGTCATATAGAGGGCCTGTTCCTCAACTGTGCACTCCCAGGCTGCTTCTACACATTTAAAAGCTTTTCTACAGAATAATGAAGCATCCGTGCTCTTCCTTCCTGCCAAACAGACAGATCACCATGCAAGCAAGTAATGCACAGAGCCGGTGCACAGCAACTAAGAGACTGTGCAAAGAGTAGACCGGAGATAGCTGCTTGATGGTTGGAGGCAGAAGTAACTTGAATCTCCTATTATCGTAGGTTTTAGTTTTACAGAAATATATATAAGTAACCTATATACATAAACCTGTATATAACCTATAAATATATAACTAACCTATTCATTTTGCTTTAGTTAATATTTTACGGCAGATATAAAACTAATGGGCCAAATCCCTAGCCCCATGAAGTCAATGGAAGTTTTAACTTCAGACTTCAAAGAAACCAAAATCTCTCATTATTATTCAAAATGTTTCTAATTAGTGACTACAAAACTGGAGCCATTCATTAACAATCATTTGGTGTCTGGTTTTTTGCATTTGTAATTTACACTTACATCTTTTGTAATAATTAAAAGTTGCTAAAGTGACAACAGAATGTGTTAAGAAGTCTCTGAACCACAAATTGAGGGAAGTCAGAAAAATACTCTAGGGAATTACCACTTCACTTTAAAAAGGATTACTGTATGCTTTTCCTACAACAGACTAGAAAACTGGTTGAGATCGAAACAGACCGCTGGAGATTTTTGGTCCACTCTCTTGCTCAAAGGAGGGTGAACTAGAACAGGTTATTCAGGCCATATCCACTTAGTTTTTTAATATTTTCAAGGATGGAGACTCCACAAGCTCTCTGGGTAACCTGTTACAGAGTTTGACAACCCTCACAGTAAAAAAAAAAAATTCTTATTTTTAAGTATTTCAGTTTCTGCCCATTGCCTCTTGTTCTGTCACTTCTTTGCAGTGGTGTTACTTTACAGTTGTCTGTATATTGGGGGAATATTTGGAAATCTCCACCAGCATATCTCCACTTCAGTTGTACAGAAGTTCACTCAAAACATCATTCACTGTCAATCACTAGTGTGTCAAAGCAAATTTAAATTCCCACCATACTCCTACACAAGCACTTCCTACTATTACTCCTGCAAGCAGTTTTTCCCTAAAAAACAGATCTATCTCACAGCACTTCTATACTACATGAGGCTCCAGAAACCAGAGAGGCCTTTTCATACAATAGGGGTGGAGGGTAGGTGAGGAAATGAGCTGTGTGTGCAAAGCCAGAGCAAATTCTCAAAAAAACAAGTTTTACATCTGTAGCAGTACGACCATAAACTAGGAGGAAAAAGGAGGACAGCATGAAATTAATGGCTAGGAAGAGCCCCTGATGACTCCACAGCAACTACTCTTCTCTGCCTTCTAACACCTTCCTCCCTTAACGTCAGCAAAGCAGCAAGAGGAAGGGGCTACAGGCTGTACACAGTGCCACAGCTCTGGCACAGATGGAATGGACAGCAACTGCTCCCAGCAGCCCAGTACCCATGGCATCTGTTTCCTTTGCCTATGCCTAAGGACAGTCTTCAGGGGAAATCTCTCTAGCGCAAAATCAACTGGTGGTTTGTGGCTATACCAAGCATTTTGCTCTTCTAGTGCTTGTGCAGATACAATGGTTGAAGCAAGAGGAGAGCAAAAGGAACAAAACAGTGCACAGGGACTCATTTCGCTACCTCATTCCACTCTGCTCTGACACAACACAACCAGAGGCTACCAAAGGATGGACTATGTAGAGGTGAAAGTCAGTCACTTAAAAGTACAACCACAGGAATACTTTTCTGTATTCACACAAATTATTTCATACTTTTGCCTAACACCTGACAGGCCCACAACTACCAATATGAATGAAGCTTTGGTGATGCAGAACTCAGCTGCCTTCCATGGGGATTATGCAGACCAAGTATGAAAACTGGCCCATGTTACTCATGAAAGTCAAACTTGGATAACAAACCAAAAGGCACTAAACAGAGTTGCAGTTATTTATTAAAATTCCTGCCTAATTGAAACATTTATGCATAATGGAATGAAAACAGTCAAAAATGAATCTGTTGTTCCTTGTTACTAAAAAACAGTTTGTTCTTTTTGTTGTTTTCAATAACAACACTATTCCACTGAAAACTGAATTTTCTCAATTGAAAATGCTGTTTTTAAAACTTCACTATCAAACTTAACATACTAAATAATAATTTGAAAGGTTGGCAACAATCTCCATTTTTGTCTTTATCTTCTCTTTCCTAAAAGTGCAGTTCTTTTACATCCAAACACACATTGCTTCTGGGATGCATTATGTATGATGGGAAATAATCAGAAAATTGCTTAAAACCTTAGATCACCAGTTTCAGGCAAATAGAGCTGAATTCAGCTTCTGGCTGGAAAGACTTTGACAAATAATGCAGTTGTTAACTGCCAACTTTCTAGTGGGAAAACTAAACATAATTTCAAACTATGATATTTTGTTTGCTCCATCTCATCTGAAGCATTGTTTCCAACTAGTTTATTGAACACTAAATATGTCCCCAACTCAGCACGTTTACCAAGCTAAGCAGGAATTCAAACTCCCATTCCTTCTAAGGGCCAAGCCTGCAGGAAAACAACAACTGCCTGGAGATCTGTGAATTTTCTTCTGCATCGTGAGAAGCACATTCTGGCCAGAGAATCTATCTTGCACAGCAGAATAGGTATATCAAGCCCCTCTAAAATTCCCATATGGTACTGCCCAAAAATGGAAAATGCTGAGAGTTGAATTTACATGAAATAAAGCACATTAGGCCAGTTGTTAATAAGGAAATAAAAAGAAATCTAATTTTAGGGATGCATGTTTGTGTGTCTGTCTGTATCCCAACTAAGCGGAAAAAAATTAAAAAATCAACATTTGTTCTATCTGGAATGAAAGAAAGAAAGAAATTGGACACTGCTTTAGACACTAATTTCATTCAGCACTGCTTAACACCTTCTATGAATAACAATGGAATTTTTTATAATTATTATGAATTTGCTTCACAATTAATTTTTTATTGCTCTAGAGCATCTTCAAAGACTTTTTTCATAGGGCCTACTCCTAACTCCAAGAGACAAGTAGTGGAACTACAAGCTAGTGTCTCTGCTGCAGAAGAAATGGCAGCGGCTTCTCAAAGCAAAATGTAAATTTTCATAGGGTGATACTGGCAGTTTGAAAGGTGGGCTAAAGCAGGAATACAGACATGCAAAGCAAAGGCTTACTAATAGAACTAATGCTCATTTCTTTGGAGGGAACAGTTCAAAAGATCCTTTCCTTTCCTTTAACCTGTAATATGCAGTAGCAATCCTGACCAGAATACCACTGCACATCAAGGAGCTAGTGACCCACACAGCAGATAACCTAAGTAGGTCCACCAGGTGTGTCCTGCACACCCAGTTTGGCCTTTAATCCTGTATTTTGCTGCACGTATCCCTTGGCTGCATGATAAACTCACCCCGCTCATTGCGACCAGCAGCTGCCACTTGGTACCAGTGATGCCATCACCTGCATGTCCTTCTCTTTACCTAGAAGTGCAGCAAGGAGTGAACATCCTTTCTGTCTGACAGCAGAAATGATGAATCGAGCTGTTTACTTTTAATAGTACTTTTAAGAGTCTGTTAGCCTCAAGGCGTTAGTACTGTAATCATCAGAGTACTCACCATTCTTATCAAGGTAATCCAGGTACCAAAAAAACCACCTCGGAAAGTAATTATTTTTTTTAATAAATGTTCAAATACAATAAAGAAAAACATGTTGCACCTTCTATTTCTACAACTAATAATAAATATTTACATCTCATCTACAGAGCTAACTTTTGGCTTAGATTTATGGCCAGGAATTGGGGATCTTAAAGCAGTCCCAGCAGGATGATGAAATATTACAGGAATGATGAAAGTCGATGTGAGCCATACATCAAATCTCCAGAGCTGAGAGCCCTAGAACACAAACCAAGTATTTTGTAACAAGAAGGCTCTGCAACGTGTCACAAAGGAATACAGTGACAACAGGTTGTCAGGTTTTCAGCTCCCCAGTGAAGGACATGCATGAACTAGGTGTGAAGTGGGGCTCTCAGATGATCTACCAATACCAGCCCAGCATGCCAAGAAACCCTGAAAAACAGCAAGATAAACTGTTCGCTTAAAGTATTACAATTTTTTTTAATTAGAGGTAAAATTACGATGATGAATAGAATATATTGTGTGATTTTAAGAATAATCTCATATGCACAGATTTATCACAGTCTTCCAGCTCTTGTGAAACCATTCCTGGACAATTAGGAGTTGAGGGACACAAATAATTTTAAAAAATCCCTAAAATATAATGCTTATATATGGTACAACAAGGACAGAACACGTAAGACAGACAGAATCCATTTGGGATGGGCTACTTACCACAGAGCCACCTGTGAGAAAGTGTGATCAGCCTAGGCTCATATGACTGAGTTTGTACCACTGCATGGACAAGTTATGTCCAATATATGCTGGAGGGGAAAAAATTGGTTTATTCCGTTTTCTGAGGAATGGAAATTAAATTGAGGTGTTCTTTTGCCNACACTCCCTGATGCAGAGTGCCTCCCCATCTCTCCTGTAGCCCCCTTCATGTACTGGAAGGCTGCTATTAAGTCTCCTCAGAGCCTTCTCTTCTCCAGGCTGAAGCTCTAGCCCTCTGATTAATTTTGTGGCTCTCCTCTGGACTCTCTCCAACAGGTCCATGTCTTTTTTATGTTGGGGGCCCCACATCTGAACACAGTACTCAAGGTGGGGTCATTTGTGGACAACAGCCAAAGACCAGATACTCATTCACCTTTTTGTATAAATATAGTGAAGGAGAAAGGTAGGAGAAAGACTGAAACACTAAATCGTCTTTACACAGTCATGCTGAAATGAAGAATTTGAGAGTGCTCACTTCTCTCCTGTATGATCCTGTGCTCTGCTGAAAAAACTAATGGTCTCTAAATTCAATTCTGTCATCTGCTGTCTTTGGCAGAAGTGATATAAAGGTGTACATTTCCTGCACTTCACTTGTAGGAAAGGTTGAAAAGATGAGGCTGTAATTACCAAGCCTATAGTCCATCATGTGCTGTGTGATGCTACTAATGTTCAAGCAGCAAACAAGACATACATAACAGTAAATACGTCCAAGCCAAAGTAGAAAGGGGATATTGAACAGTCAAAATAAGCAGTAAGATTCATCTTGTTGCTAAGAGGTAAATTATTACTAATTAGGCCATTTAATTAAATAAATGTTTTATGCCACCTCGGTTAAGTTTAAAGTAATCACTTTTTGTCCAGCTCAGTTCTTCACATAACACTACATTTGGTAAATAGTAGTATTCACAGCCTTTGAAGAAAATTCATGTCTTGTCTGTTCTCATTGATGGGAAACAGTTGTCCAGCACTCTAAAACCTCTGAAGGAAGGATGCTTATTATATAAGGAAAAAGCAGATATACACGCAAATACTATGGAACTCTATGAATGAGACATATCTAAGACAAGAAGCGGTTGCTCCTCTGATCCTAAACAGTTAATCTAAGAATGAGTAAATCCAAATTTTGTAACTACATCAACTGCTTTTGAATTTTTAAAGACTGGTAACTTTATCATTAACTACCTGGAAACTCAGTGATTTATCTAGTATTAGCAGCACGGATGTACACTGTCTGGTTCTAGGTAAAGGTATTTGACAATCATAGTCCATAGTATTATACCCTATTCCAGCCTGAAGTCCAGTACAGTAGTAACAAATAGGGTTTTTTTGTCACTTACCATTATAAGTATGCTGCGAAGTATTTTCTGATTGCTATATATTACATTTCTTTAAATGTATTTTAATTGGCTGAAATTCTGAATTTAATTGCATCTTTATTATTGACTACCCAGAAAAGAAAGTGGTTTTTGCAAGAGGCTAGATACCAAGCATAAGCTTTTTTTTTCCTTCCTTCTCCCTTGGTTTAAGGTTTGGTTTTACAATATAGGCATACTTTTACTGCAAATATAATGTAATGACTGCAATTTTCCCCCTTTTGTTTTAAGTGTATAAGAATGAACAGCAATAATTACTAGAAATTAAAAGAGAACTTTACTATTTGGCAAAATGTACTCAAAATGAAATATATCTCAATATAATTATCTCAGAGGATGATCATAAGTAGATGCAAAACATCCAACTCGACAGCAAGGGATATATTAGAGAATATGTGTATATATATCAGGGAACATAGTAGAAAATATTAATGAATATATAAACAGATACAAAAATAAATTGTTCTTTAAATTTCAAACTATAACACAGAACACACATCCCAGTCTTTCATATTTGCTCTCCATTCTTTTAAAAATAACCAGCTTATACTTTTTCTTTAATGTGAATGCATTAACAGACAGAAAAAAAATTAGTATATGCAACACAACTGTTAGCCAGCAAATTTCAGTTAAGTAAAACATCTGATAAACTGAAAAAAACACTGACTTATTTGCTTTTTGCACACTTTTCTTAGTGAGCAACTTTTATTTAAAAAAAAAAAATCCTTCTTTAACGGAAGTTTTTTTAGTACTTCCTAAGCTATTATTCTGCTTTTTGTCCATTACAGTCCTGCATTAAGAGCTTTAACTTCAAGAATAAATAACTGATAATTCAGAGCTCCGTATCTCTTTAAATGTAGTATTTCATGCTATAAGTGCATTACTATTTGAATAATTACAACATATATTAATAGAAGCAAATATTCCACTGAATATTTAGCTATTTTATAAATCTGTTGATTATATGTGACTCTCCTACCGGGCAACAATGGCAGAAGGAAGAAGTCCAATCAGTCCAAGGATTCTCTTCCTAAAGAAAAGACAAATATGACTCATGTCATATCTGGAGCTAAATTACTTGTTTAAACTGGAGAAATTTAAAATAAAACCTTCTTGTCCGCGTTTTTAGGTTTGGTGCCCTGCACACACAGAAACATTCATCTACCTTTTGGAATTTACAACCACACATCATCATATATGTGAAAAGAAAAAAAAAAACAACCCACAATGAACATGAAAACAGGGAAATTAGTAACTCCACTCACTAGTGTTTCCAAGATAGTCAATATATTCACACAATTCCAAAGTATAATTCTCAGATTTACCAAACCCCATTCATTAATGGCATATTAATATCCATGCATACTGATGTATATCCAAACATGACAATACTAAGCGTGACAACTGGGAAGCATGTTAGAAGGGGATTCATTCCTGGTACAAGCAAAGAAACGAGCTAACGGCACACTTAAAATTATGTGATTGTAAACTGTTTTTCAGTTTTCTGTTTTTCCTTTCCCAACAAAGAATCTAGAACTCCACATGAAATACTCATGTATGCTATACAGTATGTACGATGAAGTTTGGTACCATCCTGAGGCACCACAGTTTGTCTAAAGCTAGTCTGCAAGAAATGCAGCAGTGTTATTGCAACTCCTTAGAACCTTAACTCAGGCCAAGACACAGACACCTCTGTGCTTACAATTTACAGCCTAGAGTCCTCTCTTAACTGTAGGATCCAATTACCATTCTGTTAAAAAAATGGAGGGGGGTTTGCTGTATTCTGTTAAATCACAGCCAGGATAACAGAAGGAAGTGAGAAAACAAACACTTCCCAGATAGCAGCCCACTGTTGCTGTGTATCCCCATCAAACAAAAAAGAAACAAGTCAATATATGTCAGAAAAGTGATCCTACTCTGCGAGAGACAGGGCCATTGAAAACAAAGACAACCCTACTCCATTCCTGTTAAAGTTGTGCCACCGTGAAGCAAAGAATTCTGTAGTCTATAGGAACAGAAACGATGTGTGAGATTTATCCCAAGGAAAAGGGCATTCAGCAGGGAGTGACACATCCTCATCTCTAATTCATGCTGCCAAGACAATGTAAATTCATGCAGTCACTCTTTAAGATAGATTACTTGGAGGGAGGAGATGGGTTTGAACACTCTCAGCATGATGATGAACAGCATCTTCTGACTCTTATATCAGTAATCTAACAGATCAGCTGTTAAATAAAAAATTATTTGATCTCCCAACACCTCATGTTAAAAGCAAGCCACTACACCAAACTAAGAATCTCTGAATATTAATATCTGCTTGGTGTGGCCTGAGAATACTGACAAAATAGAGCCCCTGGACACTTAAGCTGAGGATTGTAAACGTCCAAATGGGAAATAAATGCTAAACTGCTTTAGCTGCTGTACACTGAATGTGCAAAGAAGTAATATCCTAGACACTCTAGAGCTATAAATGAAAAATCAAGGAAGAGCCTTCCCATTTTAGGTATCTCCAGGGTTAGGCAGCAGCTGCGTGAGATTTCTCAGATCACAGTTTTGGACTTAGGCACCTGAATTCTCCCCAAATCCTGCTTTAGTTACTTAAGTCCTTTATTGGATCTAGCCAATAAACTCTCTCTCTGTCTTTACACTACTTGGTTAAGTATTTTAGATCCTATTATGTTTTGCCTCTCTTTTTATTTTTAATGAGATCCTTATCTTTCTAGCATGTAGTTAACTGTTTATCCTATATGTAGTAGTTTTGGTTTTTTATACTCACTAGTGCACACATAATTGCTAAGTATAATTAAATAATTTACTAAGGCCCTTATTTAAGAAGTGCTGAGAATCCACAGCTCCATTTTTCTCAAAGGGAATTAAGATCATACTGTACAGAAATGCCAGAGATACTGGTAGCAGCCTACCCCCGTTCAGCTCACTTTGAGACCAAGGCACAAATACAGCTCTGTAGATTCTCATATCTAAAAAAATTTGCTCAAAGCCAACTTCTGCCCAACACTGTGTTACACAAACAAAGGTCAGCATTTGTTTTACTGCAGTGATGCTGAGCATTTTTCCATTTAAAAGTCTGCCTGCCGGAACCATCTCACTAAAGCCCCAAAAGTCTACTAAGCAACAAAGAACAAACTGAAACAAAACAAAACTAAGTTGGTTGTGAGGATTCATTATTTCTTAGCCAGCGCTGAAGTGACTTCAAAAGCTACGCCATTCCAGAATTGCTTTTTTAACATGGTTTGAGATTTCCTTTTTAACATGTTTTTTTTCTAGAAGAAACTATGTCAGTAGTTTCCTGGTAGAACAATTAGTTTTCAGAAACATTATGGGGTTTTTTTTAAAGAGTATGACTCTTATTTGCCTAATCTAATCTTTCTCCAATTCATTTTATTCTGCTTTTGGTACACATATCTTGGCAAAAAGTTACAACAGCTGGATAGCTAGCTAGCTGCCTTTAAAGAAATACAGGGAAAACAGCCAGAAAGCCATTACCAGATTTCTCTTAGAATGTAACTACCTTCTTTGAGTTGACTGTTTTTTCTTGGGATATATGCCAAGAGAGACTGTAAAAATGGGGCTCAGCTCCAGACTTCCAGTATGCAGGTATTAATTTTAGGTCCACTGCCTGCCATTGCCTGTTCCGGTTTTGCTTCATTTTGTTTATACAGCTGTTGATTTCTGAAGATCTTAAATCAGAATAATTGTGTATAATTTACCTAAAGCCAGGTCAAATACAATTCAAAACTATTTTATTGTCATCTCATGTTTAATTGGGTTGCACACATTACTTGTACAAGGAATTGCTTACAGAAAGATGTGATCAACAGCTTTAAAAGCATAAGAAAGGAATGTGCTTCTATCTTACTGTACTGAAGGCACAATACTTTGCAGGTACCTTTCTGAATCAGGACAACTAAGATTTACATAAGCAGTTGTAAATACTGCTCTACAGTAGGAAGGGAAAGGACAATCCCTGAACTCTTCCTTAGAATAGCCCATGTGAACTGTGCAACAGCATGGTTTTGTTTTGGTTTAAAGTATAATTTATCTGACCCCACAAGAAGAGATAACAGATTTTTGTGTGTGCACTGTTTAACTGCGTGGTGATGGAGCTGTGTGTGTTATCTAACCTAGTAAAAAACTGCATGCCTTTTCTTTTCCTCTCTTACATAACTATCACGTCCTGATGGTAACACAGTGAAAGATTAGAAAAAAATGAGTTTTTTCTTGTTTAGTTAAATATGCCAAAGGTGAAATAATGCACCAAAACCAAAGCTAGAAGAATCAACTCTCTTTCATGAGAACGACCACACTGGGTAGTATTAAGGTCCAACTAGGCCCAGTATCCTGTTCCCAATGGTGATCAAAAATGAGCATCTAGAGAATAAGGACAAGGTGAATACACAGTCAGATTTCTTCCCAAATAAACTCACAGATTGCAGAGATCTGTGTCTCAGGGATTTCCTGACACAGAAGTGATTATATTTTTTGTAATGGAGTTTTTTCTATGAACTTCTTAACTCTTCTAGAACCCAGCTGTAGCATGCCAGGCTCCAAAATTACTTGATATGCAGAGGATTCTCTCTAGTCTTGCTGCTGACATTTAAGAACAAATTTGAAGTCTATATCTTTAATCCAATTAACTTCAACAACTTTCTACAACCACACAGAACAAACTTAAGCCAAAATAAATCTTTTGTCTATTTGAACCTAGGCAATTTTTTTTTCTTGATACATGGAAGCCCTGAGTTTCCAAGAGACACCCAAGACCATAAGGGCAACTGTCAATGTAGAGAACAGCATGTTTCACAAATATTAGGAGACAGTGAGGGCTTACAGTGACAGTAAGGACTGCCAGCCAAAAGAGCAAGCTCTGAAGAAAAAGACTAACTAAAGAGAAATTTCTACAACTGGTGGGAATAGCATAAAATGTTGGGCTCCCTACCCATCTGTTCATCCATTCTACCAAAACTCCTTTCTTTCACTGTTTTTAATTGTTTTGAAGTAAAAGATGACAGGAAAAACCTCAAGTCTTCTACCCCAAGACCCCAATGCTGGCAAAACCATGAGAATTTTGCTTCTGTACCCTGGAATTATGAAAAATAGCTGACAATATTGTTTGAATCATCAGTATAAATGCTAACATACAAACTTTTATAGGAATCAAGTGGCAATGGCAGAGAGAAACAGGCTTTCATTTCTACTTGTTTTTAATTGTTCCTGCAGAGGACAATCTTCCTATCCTAACTCCAGCTTTTTCAAGGAAGTCCCATGAGCCTTTGAACTGTGTCCTGTTTTAGGGTACCCATGGAAATGGAGAAAAAAAATAATCTGAAACCATAATTAACTACCATTCTCTTTAATGATGGCTCACAGTACTTCTTTCAGAGTTTCACTTCTGTCCAAATTCTCTGCTTATCTCCCTGATACTTTGTGAAAGGTCAGCTCACACTTCACAGGTCTAAAACAGAATCCATAAACCCTTAAAACCATTCATGATAATTCAAAGCATTTTACATTATCCCACCACCATTCAAGTTCACACTACAGGCATCTCTTTTACTTTGATCTCTCCTTAGACGGTCACTTCCTAACTCACACCATTTTTTAATGAACTACTCTAAGATGCTATCTTTCCCATGTCTTTATATTTAAATTATACCCATGTTCTCCCTCATATTTCAATTACCATAACATCTTTTCTCTTTGACTTTAGGAACTTGAAAGACACTGTAAAGGCAAAGGATGCAGTTTAGAGTTGTTGAGTTCAGACATCACTCCTGGATGCCGAATGTAAATCCAGATGCTTCTGGTTATTTCCAGTTGGGGCATCTTAGCCTACAGCCCTCTTAATAACCTTCGGTATCATCCTCCAGCCTGTCATATATGAAATACAGCTGAAAACAAATATAGCTTTGTTCCATTTGTAAGGCCATAAATTAATTTTCCTGATGTGTAAGTCTTGCCCAGAAGGTTTTAAAGGAACTGTTATCTTTATCTGAGGCTTCTGGATTTATGACAGCCTTCTAACTTTAAAAGGCATCGTAGCAACTGTAAATACACAGCACTTATGCAGTAGACTTTAAGCTTTTGTTAGAGGCTGACATACATCTGGAAACCATAAACATTTCCCCACAAAAAGTGCAGTGACAACTACTCAGTTTAGGTAAAGTAGCTCAGGTACTTGACTCACTATTTTACACTTGTGGAAAACGTAAGGTTCACTGCACCGGCTGGCTCTTACGGCAGTGCACTCGCACAGCAGGTTTGAACAATGAAAACGTCGGAACCCATCCTATGGGCGTGCTACACAAGTGCCGGAAACATTCAAGAAAAGGGGGGGAAATACATAAATCCTAAGGACGAAGAGTTTTTTCTTCATCTTGTAACTTTTATCGCGTTCTCTACTAAAAGACTAACACAGAAAGAAAAGGGGACCAGTCCGAGCTGCCGGACACGAGCGTGAGCATCAGCTGCCGCGGGGGCGCCCGCCCGGCGAAGCCTCCGGGACCGCGGCAGCTCCAGACCCTCAGCCCCGCCGCGGCGCTCGGAGTCTCGCGGGAGACCCCCCCTCCCCTCCTCGGCGGCTCCATCCCTCTGCGCCCGGCCGCTTCCCCCGCCTCCCACCCGCCCCCCGCTCCAGCTGTGCCGCGGGCGCCCGACCCTGGCAGCCGCCCTCACCGCAGCAACCGCTCCGCAGAGCGCCGCCGCTCCCCGGACCCAGCCTGGAGCCCGTGGGCCGGCCCCTCTCCCCCGGCCAACCGCCCTCCTCCCGCCGGCCCCACTAAGGCACTCCCTCCCCGCCGCACTCTCCCTCCGGGGCGGGAAGGGCGGGGAGTGTTACGTCCAGGGCTCCGGTCTATGAGGGGCACCGGGAAAGCGACAACCCCGAGACCGCCGGCCAGGCCCACCCGTACGGGCACGGGCCCGCCCCCTCCCTTGCCCCCTTCTCCCCCCGCGTGACTCACTCCCTGGCCGCCCAGCACCAGCCCCGCCCTACTACGGCGCGCGCATGGAGCGGTGTTTTGTAACCTCCTTCCCTCTCGCACCCGCCTCCTGCCCCACCCCTCCATGGTGCCGCCCGCCGCCAATAGCCGGCCCGCCCGGCGGTCAGCTGACGTCGCGTTTTATGTAAGCCGGCGGAGCGAGAGTGTGCGGCGGAGAGGTTTGAAAAGGGGGGCAGCGCTGGGTGTGCGCCGCCGCCTCGGAGGGGCGGGGGACCGTGGTCCTGGGTCGCGCGCGCAGAGGCGCGCACGTGATCATCACCCGCTTCCCCTCCCCCCGCCCGGGTGCCTTGCTTCTTCCTCCTCCCCGCGCCTCCAGTGCCTGAGCGTTGTGCGCGGAGCCGAGCGCGGCGGCTGGAGCCGGGAGCGCCACACCCCCCTAGCCGGAGCCGGGCAGCTGATGGCGTTCTCTCCCGTGGCCGTGAGCTCGGAGGTATCGCCGGGGCTGGGCGGCAGCGGGAGCCCGGGCGAGGAAGCGGATGGAGAGCGGGAGCTGCTGCCGCGGCTGGGCGAGAGGCTGGTGCCCGGGAACCCCCTGAAGGAAGTGGTGGGCGCGTCCCTGGCGTCGGTGTGCCTCGGCCCCCTCGCCGGACCGCAGCGCCTCGGGACCCTCGTGGAGTGTCTGGTGCTGAACTACCGCCTGCGGCAGGGGCTGGGCTGGAGCCGGGACCGTGGGGCCGTCGCCGAGGGCGGGGGCGCGGCCGAGGGGCCGCTGCACTGCTGTGGCTGCGGCAGGTTCCTGACCGAGCCGGTCACCGTCCCGTGCGGGCACACCTACTGCCGCCGCTGTCTCCGGAGGGAGCTGCGGGCCCGCTGCCGCCGCTGCCGGGACTGGCTGCTGCCGGCGGGGGGCACCAGCACGGCCGCTGCCCCGCTGCGGACCAGCGTCGTACTCAACCAGCTGGCGGAGAAGTGGTTCCCGGGGGAGTGCGAGAGGGCCAGGACCGGGAGCCGGCTGGAGGAGCTGCTGGCCCAGGGACGCTTCCGAGAGGCTCTGGGCGCTGCCAGTCAGGCCCTGCGAGCAGGTAAGGCTGGGGGGGAGCAGGCGCTTCCTCCGCTCGGGCCCGCGGGCCTGAGCCGCGGGCTGCCGCCTCCCTCCCCGCCCTTGTCCCGGCGAGAGCGCGGCGAGCGGGCAGCGACGCCCGGCAGGCTGGCGGGGCTGGGAGGGCGGCAAAGTGGGTAGGTGGGTGCTCCCTTCCTGCCCTTGAGCCACTCTCTGCACTGCTGAGGCTGTCAGTGGTCGAAATGGACGGATAAAGAACAGACGAAGTTTTCTCGAGTTTGCTAAGAGGATTGAAGGAGCCTCCCTGTAGTCTGGTGGAGCGGAGGGACCGGCTACGGGACGCAGAGCTGTGCGCACCTGGGCTGAGCGTCAAGCCCGGTAGTGGGTACGCTTCAGAGGCATTGGAGAGGCGTCCGACATGGGCTTCTTCATGTCTTTTTTGGGTTTTGGCTCCTGTATGCTTTCTTGGGACTTCTTTACAGAAGAGTTTGTAGGCTTTGTTTTGGTTTATATTCAGTAATCGCTGTGCATGGATAAGAGAAATTCTGTTTCTGTATTTAACCTTGTTTCCTGAGAGAGACCTATTTTCAGTGTAAGTGTCACCAACACAATTCCCAGCAGGCCGGGCCCAGTTGCATAAGCAGACAGGCATGGAGAGGGACAGGTTGTGTAATGGCAGTGACATCATGGGTGGGTGTGGTTGAAGTTTTATAATATAGTGTTGAGAGAGGGTGCAAAGACAGGAGGTAGAGGTACGGTTTTAGACTATCCTGTATTGATCATAAGCAGTATGTCTGGTACCACGAACACTTGAGATGTGGTCGGTTTTTTAGAGTTTAGACTTTGTAGAGGGAGTCAAATTTGTGTGATCTATATACCTGGGTGGATCCAGTGACAGATTCCATTGTTGTTTTTATTTGACTGTGGATTTTAACACCTGGTGTCCTGGGGGGTTCCATTGTCCTTTGTGCCATTTTATTTCTGTTTAGGAACTTGGGAATTAATATTTTTACGGATGAAGTGTATTGTGCTTTTACAGTTGTCTGCAGCGGAGAAAAAAACAAAAGCTTGCATAAGGCTAATCTTTCCAATCTGTTCTGGGGAGATACATTAGATTTAGTTCCAGAATAAACTGTTTTCAGTGTAGGTGGTATTAAATCTCAGATACATTTTATATAACTTTTGGGAATTTAATTTAAAGGGGTTTAGTTGTGGCCTTTATTTCTACATAATTTGCCAGAGTGTTTCCAAAATGTAGCATATGGGATAGATGTGACCTGAGAAAGGGGCTGATCTATTTTAAATCTTGGAACTGTAAGAAGCAGACCTTTTTCTGTGTGTGTTCTGAAGTACAGTGTTGACTCGTACAGGTCACAAAGAAATGGAGTAAAAACTCAGTGACCTTCAGGGTACAAACTGATGAATCTGTTATTGATCACAAATGTTTACAGGGGTCCTGTTTCATGTTTCAAGATTGAAAGAATAAAAGAGAAAATTAATTCTATAGACTCCAGTAATCATTCTTTTATGGATTTAACAATACCATTAAGATATCTCTGGGGAGAGAATTTTGATTTTTTTTTTCTTTTGTGAAGCAGCATCTTAAAACATCTTAGATTTTGGCTTTAAAGTGGTTTTAAAATTTGAGAATAGTTACTAGCTGTGATGCTTATCCAAAATTTTATTATTCAAATTCTGTATGCGTGCTAGAAAGAATTAAGTGCTAGAAGCTCAGTTTAAGATCCTTTGTACAACTACTTCTTGTGTCTCCAGTCCTGAGAACTATCAATATTCTACGTATTCTTAAAGATACTAAAGAACTTAATGAATTAAAATGTAGACGTACATAGGCTGTGAATTTAGAGCTGTAGGCTCACAACTACAAATTTGGAGGTGGTTTCAGGCTAATAGAGAACTAATTAATAGCTACAGGTACACTTTCTATCTTCCACTAGAGCATGAATCATGGAAACACATAAAGGTGGAAAAGATGTAGCATAAAAACTGTATCCATGTTTAAAATAATTCATGTTCTGTTTCAGTGTTTCCTCACTGCTAGTTCATCTCTGTTTCTTTCTAATGCACAGAGTTAAAAAAATGTGATAAACATAAATCTGATGTTGTGAATAAGGCATTGGCACTAAACCTTTACTCAGATGGCATCTTTTCATAACTTTCTTACATTTCTTGAGACATCTGAAAGAGAAATATTTGCCATGATGCGGAATTGACTTCTGAAAAACATGAGGAATGTTAACATTCATATGCTTAATATATTCATTGCAGGGGTTGAAATGAAATACTTTAGTTAAAGGAAGTCTATTGGATTAAAATCCAAGTGCAGCTTGCCTTTAATCAAGTATCCGGAAACACACAGCCAAAAGGCCTGAGCTTGCTCTGAATCACAGACTCATTCCTGAGGGAGTGGGCCTCACAAGGTCTGTTGACCAATCCATCTCCTGTTCAAAGCAGACTAAACACTGAGTTCAGAGCAGTTTGCTTAAGGCTTTGTCCAGCTGTATCATGAAAACTGACAAGGATGAAGATTCCACAGCTTTTCTGGGCAACCTCCTCAAAGGTTAATTATCCTCACAGAGAAAGATTTTTCTCCTTATTTCAAGTCTGAACTGCTCTTGCTTCAGTTTATAACCATTGTCTCTTGTTTTTCCCCTGTGCACTTCAGTAAACAGTCTTCTAGGTAGCCTCTGCTTGGATTCTGGGAGGTTGTTGGGTTCTCCCCAGGCCCTCGGGGAATTGTTTTCCACTAAACAAGCCCAGTTCTCTCAGCCTGTTCTCACAGGTTGTGTGTTCCAACCCCCAGTCACTGGGGTGATCCTATAGTGCCGTATTAATAAATACGGTGTCCTAAAGTTTTCCTGCATAGTGGTTGTGATGTGCACGTCTTTAATTTTGAAGAATTTGGTACATTATCAGGAACCTTCTAAAAAGCATGCAGGATCAGACTAGAGGTGGTCTGTTGGTTGGTAAGCTTATGCTAACAGTAGCCAGGAGCAGATGCTTTGGAAGTAGTATGAAAAAAGAACTCGTATTGGGTGGGGTTTTGTGTGTACACCTTTGTGTACTTTCCTATCAATGTGATAATAACTGGTACAGACAATTCTGCACTGAAAGTACTTGGTGTCTTTTTTATTAAAATAATTTGCCTTTGGGTATGCTAGAAGTGAGTGATTTCTGTATTTACAATATATTGGGTTACTGTAATTGAAAATTCAAGCACAAATTGTCTTTCTTCGCTGTTTAGTCTTTGGTCTAAGGATTTGAAATAGTTTTGCGTCCTCCTTTTAGGTGGCAAACATTAAAATATATGCTGAAACCTTGCAAAACAATGCTTTCACAATTACAAAGCCTAGAAATTAAATTATTGTTGCAAAATTTGACATTTAATTTGGATCTTTTGGTCTTGTGAATATTTAGACCCAATTTGTAATGTGTATTTGATGATTCATTGTCAATGTTTGTGTGTGTTCAGCAGCAGAGTTGGGGTCCCAGTTAAACTCTTTGGTTTAGCCCTTTGTACCAGTTCAATTGGATCCGTGCTTTTCTCTGTGAAAAAGAAATGGACAGAGTCCACCTGCTGTAGAACTGATCTCACATTTTAATCTTCGAACTACCCCTCAACCTACCCTCAGAAAAGAAGGTTCAGAGTTCCTCAGGTCTTGTACGCTTGAAAGTCTGAAAAAGATGAGCTCCCTCTGATTATGTGCAAATAGTTAGTTTATCAGAGAACAAAGACCCATGCTTACTGCTACCTCTGAAGAAAATAATTTGGTTTGATACTAACACTGCTGGACACCAAAGAGTCAAAACTTAACAGAAGAAATGTCTGAAGAGTTTGATCTGAGCTCCTGCCTACTGCAACTGTCACGAAACACACAGCCACAGGAAAGCAGGCTTCAGAGTTGTTCTGCATGCAGAATTTTTTGAAGTTAGACAAAGGCAATTTCCCAGACTTCTGTTAATAAAAACATTTTATTATGTCTGAAATAAAACAAAAAACAAACGAACCAGATTTGGAAACATTTGTATTTGAAGGGAAACTGTCAACTCAAAAGAAACACAAATCAGAAAGACACTTTAGTTTCAGCTGTGAAATATTTTGTCAGTTTTGTTTTTTCTTAACCCTTTATTTTCCATATATTCTTTTTACATATAGCATTATGGACCTAAATACAAAGCAGTATTTTGGAATACATGGGAACTTTGACCAGTCTGGCTTTTAAATGTAAAACAAGCTAATGTTGGAAATTATGAAAATTTAAACTGGACATTTAGATTAGACTGAGATAGAATATTTAATTGAAATGATACCCTCCCAAGAAAATTGTGTTGAAACAAAGTTAAATAACTTTCAGTGTTGTTTACAGTAGACCAGTGTTTGCCTTATTCAATGAAAAGCACAGGTGTACTTAAAAAAACCCCAAGAACAAAGCAGCCTGCTGACATTTTTTCCAAGCAACAACTGCAATTAGTAGTGTTACGAAAACCGTAGTTTTAGTGGCATGGACATGGGTGTGCTTCCCCTTTAGAGGTTGCTTTACTAAAAGTGCAAAGTGCTATATGTTGGACGTGAGAACTTGTTTTTGCTGAACATATACTAATGTTTTCCCATTGCAGAAGTTCCACTAGTACAACTCCTTACAGCAGGACTGCCAGCTGGTGTTAAAGGCTTTCTGGTATTGACTGTCTCTTTTCAGACCACACAGTCATAAAGCCTACTGCTGGTACTTACCAGATGGATACCAGTGTGAAAGTGGCATCTTCAGCCATAATTGGAAGGGGTTGTGCATTATAGAAACAAGTGACAGTCTAAAGTAAAACTTGAATATTTGAAAACAAACTTCATAATACTTAGACTTTTTAATACATGTGCAGTAAATTCCCAGATTTCTGTGGTTTTGAATGGCTGTACTGTAAAGCTAAAGTCTACTTATTGCTGTGGCAACAAAAACTGAGGATTACTGAGCAATACTTTGTTCTGTCAGCCCCAGTGTTAAATCTTTTAAAATATATATTCTTGTTGCTGCAAGATACATTAGAGGGTACAAAAATTGATCTTTAGCTTGAAAGCCATTAGCCTGGAATTACTGCCACTTTTATTACCCAAACACTGGAGGCCTTGGGAGGATGTACTCCAGTAATTTTGAAAGTATGGTACAAAAAAGTGTGGTTATGACATAATCCACATGAAAGCATATCTAATTAAAAATTACAAAATTCTGAATTATAAAAAATGTTACTTAATTTTTGTCCTCAGATTCTGGTGACTTGATGCTAAGAATTTACAGAGCTGAGTCATATGTTGGCCTCCAAGAATATAAAACAGCCATAGAAGATCTAAATTTTGTTATTTCTAAAATGCCAAATTGGCCAGAGGTAAGTTGATATGAACTCTTCATTTTCCAAAATATGTGCTTATCTATAAAATTAATGAATTCTAAGTTATACTTGCAGCAAGTTAAGAACCTATGTCGGTTGTCTTAAATGTTATCTTGTAAGACATGCAAAATGCTAAAACGTATCTCGAAATAGTTACTTCTATGAGACAGGCTGCTGATGAGTATGGCAGATTAGAGTTGGTTGGCAAATCTACTCGCAAGTGTTAATTTAACCTTCATCAAAATCTTCAGGTATTTTTATTTCTATTTCTTATCACAATATGAGGTGGTGTCTTTGGACGAAGGGTTAAGTGCAGCGGAAGTGACTTAGTGGGAAGTATTAGGAAGTACTTTGCTGCTGTGTGTAGCTACTTGTTGTTGATTATTGTATTTTTTTGTAAGAACACTTTTATGTGTTCTCTTAAGAGAAGTAATTAAATATTTGCAAATTTAACTTCATCTTAATGTTATTTGACTGGGTGGTCGGCTGAAATGGTGCAGCCAGCATTAATTGCTCAAAAGCCTTCTGAGGCCTTTAAGTTTAGTAGTTTGATGTAACTGAGTTTTAAAATTTCTTAAGCTGTGTGCAAGTTAGTCCTTCTAAAGCTCTGCACTTCCCTGAAGTTTTTTATACTTTGGTTGTATTTCCCAAAGTCAGAGCATTTTAAGCATTATCTGTTCCCTGAGAGTATCACATGAGATGAGCGAGCATTGTTGCCAATCAGGACTAGAATTTTTGGCTCTCTGTTAAGTCAAGATTTCTCTCATGTTTTTCAAGTTTTATTGGTAAAACAGTTTCCTATATAAATAGGACAACGTGGGTTGTTTTTTTTTTCCAAATGCTACCAAAGAATCAAAAAATATTTAGCACAAGCAATAAATTATTTTGCAACAGTACTGGCTAAAAAACTGTAAGCATACATGGGGCCTTTTTTAGTGACTCCAATACTTGGAATTCAGATAGTTTATGGTGATATAACCTGTAACAGCTGGATTTTGGGGTTTGTTAATTTTTATGAAGAGAAGGACACTTCACTGTTCTAGCTTCTTTGAAAAGCCCAAAGAAACTCAGGGAGAACTGAGCTTTGCAAATAGTGCAGGCAGGTGGGGAGTCACTGGCCTTTGGAACTGTAAGATTATGCATATTGCGGTACTGTCTAAACTTTGAGCACAGCAGGAGGAGCAAGATATTGCCCCATAAGGTGAGATAATTACTGCTGTCTTAGTCTCTCCTGTGTTCCGCAGCTCCACAGCTACTGCAAATTCAGAGAGCATCCTACTTTTTGCCTCTTAGCATTGGTATTGGTAGTAGTCTACTTTTTTTCTATGTGTTTGGAAAGAAGCCTCACCTCACTTAACTGAGATTGGTCTGATAGATTTCTTTAACAATTCTTATCTCTGTAGGAAAATAAACTGTCTGTAAGAGGAGGATTAGCATACTTACATTCTTCAGGATACACCTTAATGAAACTGCCCAAGCCCATCCAAGATGATGCATGGCCTCATCTGACAGCCTTGTTTAACAGATTCTACTGCTAATACTGTAGAAACTGCACTCTTGGGGGTTTGCTTGTTTGTTTTAAATTCAGTTTTCTGGCCCATTATCCAAAATCTCATACACAACTTGATGTTATCTAACAAAAGTTAGATAAAACTGTTGTTTTTATCTAACTTATATTTAAAGTACTGCAAATGCAACTTTTAAAATTTGAGATAAGTAGGATAAGAGACTTGGTTCCAATGTCATGTAGTTACAGGTAGGCTCAGCAAAATTCAGTAGTCTTTTCCTCCTGACCCCCCCCCCTTTTTTTTATTTCAGAGAAAATAGTACACAGATTTTTTTTTTTTCCCTTAGCTGCTGTCTGGTGTTCAAGAATAAAATATAGTTGGATGAAGCAATTCTAGAAGTGCATTGTTATGTGTTAAGAGTGTAGGTTAAGATGTATGTAAGGGTGCATGGCTGTGTGGATTGGCTTGCTTGTAGCTACCCTTCTCTTGCAGGCTGGAACCATATGGCTTTTAATGAAACAGAGGGCAAAAAGGGTCTCTTGTAATCTGTGGCATGAGGTTATGTAATAATTTGAATTGCATGTCTCCTTCCCCTCCAAAGGCTCACAGAAGGGGAAATTAAGGATTTGTGTGAATTCAGCACTAGTCAGATTTTTAACCCTTTGTGTAAGCCAAAACAAATTATCTGGAAGAAGACTAACACCAGCCTATCCCATGACCTTTTTTGAAAGACAGGAGGGAATGTATGTTCGACAAAGCATGTAGGTAATCCCCACTGCGCACAGCTGAAGTTGAAGATCTACATTATTTTTTTCATGGAGGGTTCTAATTCTAACTCTGTTTTACTGCCTGTAGGATGAATACTGCAGCTGTACATACTCTGCAGAAATGTCTTTGTGGTATCTTCTTTCAGGTCTACTTCCAGAAAGGAAAAGTGCTGCAAGACTCTGGCTTTGTAGGTGATGCCTTACAACTGTTTCTACAATGCTTAGCCCTTGATGAGGACTTTCTTCCAGCCAAGCTAGAAGTAGAAAGGGTAATTTTATTTATGAAACTAGATTACTATCTCTGACTTGTTTCCTTTATAAAGCTCCCATTATGGTAGACTTCAAGCATCTAAAAATCTTCAATACAGTGTGCATGTTTGCAGGGCTATGATCTTACTGTCAGCACAGAGATGTGGTGGGATGGCTGCTATGACTGGAGTGTTGGAATGGCAGGATGCAGTCTCTTTAGGAAGGACAGGTAGGGGAGACAAGCTGTTGCCCTCTGTCAACAATCAGCTGGAGTGTATGGAGCTTTGCCTGGGGATGGATGAGAGCTTATGGGTCAGGATTAAAGGGAGGGCAGGGACAGGTGACGTTATAGTGGGGGTCTGCTACAGCCCACCTGATCAGGAAGACCAAGCAGATGAGGCAGTTTGTAGACAGATAGGAGTAGCCTCCCATTTGCAAGCCCTAGTCCTTATGTGGGGGACTTTAAACACCCTGATATCTGTTGGAGGGACAACCCAGCAGTGTATAAGCAAGAGAGGAAGTTCCTGGAATCCGTTGATGATAACTTCCTTCACCAAATGATAAAGGAGCCAACAAGGAGAGGTGCTATGCTTTACCTTGTTCTCACCAGCAAGGAGGGGCTGGTGGGGAATGTGAAGCTCAAGCGCAGCATTGGCTGCAGTGACCATGAAGTGGTGGAGTTCAAGATCTTCAGGGCAGTGAGGAGGATGCACAGCAAACTCACTGCCCTGGACTTCAGAAGAGCAGCCTTTGGCCTCTTCAGGGACCTGCTTGGTAGAGTCCCATGGGATAAAGTCCTGGAGGGAAGAGGGGCCCAAGAAAGCTGGTTAATGTTCAAGGACCACCTCTTCCAAGCTCAGGAGTGATGCATCCCAACAAAGAGGAAGGTCAGGCAAAAACGCCAGGAGGCCTGCGTGGATGAACAAGGAGCTCCTGGACAAACATAAAAAGGAAGTTTACAAAGGGTGGAAGCAAAGACAGGTAGTGTGGGGGGAATACTGAGAAACTGCCTGAGCAGCTGAGGAACAGGTTAGGAAAGCTAAAGCTCTGATAGAATTAAATCTGGCCAGGGACATCAAGAGCAACAAGAAAAACTTTTATAGGTACATTAGGGATAAGAGGAAGACTAGGAAAAATGTGGGCCCTCTCCAGAAGGAAACAGGAGACCTGGAGAAGGCTGCGGTACTCAATGATTTTTTTTGCCTCAGTCTTCATCAGTAAGTGCTCGAGCCGTACCACTGAAGTCTCAGAAGGCAAAGGCAGGGACTGGGAGACTGAAGACACACCCACTGTAGGAGAAGATGAGGTTCAAGACTGTCTAAGGAACCTGAAGGTGCACAAGGCCATGGGACCTGATGAGGTGAATCCATGGGTCCTGAGGGAACT
>VZTO01009471.1:0-32733 GCA_013400615.1 Syrrhaptes paradoxus | reverse complement strand
CAGAATTACCTAATTAAATAAATCCAAACTATTGCGTGTTGGATATAGGACCTTACAGTGAAGGACACATACTATGCTAAAAGGAAAATTCCAGACAAACTGAACATTGATTATAAATAGACTACTCTGTGTCAGAAAACAAACATGTACATCTTAAAATAAACCTTTCTAGTTAGGAGTCAAAAACCTCTGCTCACCAAAAGGTTTATATGGCATAAAGTATTGAAGGTTTATCCTTTTATGTGTTCGGATAGTGCTGTTCTTTTGGTAGCTTATGATATTATTTGGCTCATTGTTTTGTCTTGCATTGATTTATATAAATCTAGATTTCCTGAGAATGTACTCTGTCTTAGGAGTTTTTTTGGAGGGTATTAAAATGATGAAAGCTGTTGACTTGATAGCCTTGGGGACTGAAGACATGTATGGATGCTCTGTTGTTTAAGAAAACTTGATGTAAATTTCCCCATACTAATCCATTAATTTGTCTCAGCTCTTGCTGGGAGGAAAAATTTCTCGGGTGATATTTCATCTTCTGTGTTTCTTACATTCTGTAAATCTGAAGCTGTCATCAAGTACTGGTGATGACCAGACTTCTGATACATAAAAAAGGATTCAAGCATCACTAACACTGACAATGAACATCCATCAGATTAAAAGATTCCTTTCAAAATATTTTTATAGAGTCTAGTGATGAATTAAAGAGAACATTACACTGCTTTCAGAATATCATCTAGTTCTTCCTTGTGTTGCCTTCAGCTGTCAATTTAGAGGTGCAAGTCTTGGTAGCTTAGTACTGTTCGCCTGAGTCGACTAGTCTCTGCATTTGTGAACCTCTCTAGAGCAATTCTGTGGTCTGTAGAAAAATACTTACCAGGGGAACAAAGCTGATTAGCTGCAGACTTCCTTGCTCTGGAATTTAACTACAAAATTGTGTGGCTTTTTTAATTTCTTCACAGAAACACTTTTATGTAAAACCTTGGTTTGTTTTCTGTGACCTTATTATGAATTTTATTTAGTAGTACATTCTAATATTTCCACCAGTAAACACATTTTTTCCAAAAAAAGTGGAAGAGTCCCCCCTCTGAACTTACTGAACTTCTGTTATATTTCAGGAAAATATTTGCTCTTATTGAAGGAGAAAACCCAGAATTTTTACAGCAAAATTAGTCTGCAGAGCCCAGTGAGTGAGAAGACAAAGAGCATTAAAATAATTATGACAAGCAACAAGAATGTTTTTAGTTTTCCCAGAATTAATAATGTGTTTGTGTATTTTTTAAACCAGCTTTTTAATTAAATGTGTAATTTTTTCCATATGTAAATCAAACTAACAATTAACATTATGGCTTAAACATCTACATAGAACTTGGATTATTGGTGTCCTAGATAGTTTAATGTATGACAGGTTGCTTTACCCCTTCTTAGGGAAGACCAGAGTGAGAGGATCTTGAGGACCAGGGTACTAATTGTCTCCTGAATTTTGCAATGCCAAAAGCCCCAGACTGCAACAGTCTGACTTGTGACGGATTCCAGGTGGAGTTCCCAAGATCACTGGTGTTTTTTGTAAGTTTTATTCAAAGACATTTGAAAAGATTAAGAGCCTTATTATTATGTAAATACAAACATACTAAAAAACCCTCCAAAAATAGGCTTTTGTGAGTTCCAAAAGAAAATCAATCCTTAAGAAACTATACTTGAAAGGCTTGATCCAAATAATATCTAGGAAAATGGATAGTAGCAACATTATCAGTGTGTCCTATTCCACTTTGCTATGATTTCATTTATTTATCTTTTATTTCATTTCATTTCATTTATTTTGTCTTTCACTGTGCATATTTTTTTATAATGAGGTTTCATCTGGCGACTCCTTCTTTCTATGCTTTCACTCCACAATTTGAATCTGTATGCTGTGTCTCATTTTATCTAATTAGACTATATTTAGATACCTCTCAGTGATGGAAGGTTCTGAGACATATGCTTTTTCCCAGAAAAAATATTTCTGTTGCAGTTTTTCTAAACTTCATTTGGACCTGACCCGTGAGCAGAGCCTAGATGTATGATTTGCAACACCATTCTGTGCAATTTTAAATGATCTTGGTGTTTGATAGTCCTTGAATGTCTTTTAACTAGAGAGACATAAACAGCTTGTTTAAGATGACCTTCAAATGTCCCTTCCTTTACAGTCCTGGGCCAATTTAATAGGTGGACAATACAAACTGTATGCAGTTTGTTACTATCGGATACAGCAGTGAAGTGGCATTCTCCCTTCCCATGGCTGATGCCTGTCATGCTTTGTCAGTACTGACACACAATTATTAGTCTTTGTTTCTTTTATACTATATATTGGCAAAACAATCATTGCAAGGAATTGTAGAGGTAGAAATCATTATCTTTGCACTATACTGGTAACAGAGCTTTTAGGCTTATGGAAAATATCCATTAGGTTCTGTTCTCTTATCTACAAATGCTTTCCATTTTTCTTTGTGCTATTTCGGCAGTTGAATCATCACTTTTGCTGCATTAAGAATGGATAAGTCTATTCTTTCATCAGGTGATTTTAATTTTCTACTGGCCTTTGTTTAGGGCTGAAGGTGTTNATGGTCATATCTGTATGACTCACATAAATCATTGTTTTCAAGTACTCTTAATAGCCTTCAAGAGCTTAAGCAGGATGCAGCCATGGAGAACAAAGATTTTTTTGCAGGTCTCTGAGCTACCGGCACACCACAGTTATATCCTCCCACCTGAGTTAGAACAGACGCAAGTTATCAAAGGTCTAGTCTCCTGCAGGAATTGTCCTTGGCTGAAGACAGACGACTGCAGAAAAAAAACTTGCCAGTGCAGGCAAAAGAAACAGCCTATTTTANCTATTTCGGCAGTTGAATCATCACTTTTGCTGCATTAAGAATGGATAAGTCTATTCTTTCATCAGGTGATTTTAATTTTCTACTGGCCTTTGTTTAGGGCTGAAGGTGTTCTTCATTTGTTTGGAGTTCCACTATATTAAATATAATTTGGATATCAGCTTTAGCTTCATTGACTTTAAAGATTTTGTTTTCCTCTTAGCAGTTGTGACATGATATGACATTCCTGANGCAGGAATTGTCCTTGGCTGAAGACAGACGACTGCAGAAAAAAAACTTGCCAGTGCAGGCAAAAGAAACAGCCTATTTTACCCATAAAATTTATTTCTGCTCCACTCTCTGGAGGGGTCCAAAGCTGGTTCTGGCTTTGGATTTTCATTTTTTCAAAAAACCCACATGACTGTGAAAACTATTCCACCATCTCCATCAGAAGTCAGTTCCCTCTGCTTGCTTGCTCTTGTTTCTTAAATGTCCCTCAAGTTTGCCCTGCTGCCATTCAGGGGTCATCTGTTAGTCTGTTTTGTTGAGCAAGATTGTTTTCAAAGGCTCTCTTATGCTGTCATGCTTGGAAAAATTTTGGTAACCTTAGCTGGAAACTTCTCCTTCAAATCTCTCCTTGTGATTGACTAGCATGGTGCTTATGAAAGGAAATCCCACTTCTGAAGGAAAAACATGGGCATACATGCAGGCTGAGTTATTCAGAAAGAACTGAGAGAAAGAAATTCAGAAATAATTCAGAAATTGCCTTCGGGACTAAGAAAATATATTTAATGAAGATGGAAAAGGGAGAAAGTGTATGTGCATTTTCAGATTTGGTAGCACCCACTCTGTAGTACAGTGTTGCAAGAGTTACAGCTCGGTCACTGTACTTAATGTTCAGTCCAAATTCTAATCAAATTCCTTAGGTTTTAGGATGAGGTTTTCTTCTTGCATTGGCTAAAGCTGCCAGAACTATTCAACTCACATAAGACCGAAAAATTACTTTTACACACCTCATTTTTGACATGGTGTATGGATGGTTTATATAAAAGTAGTTATGGTCACCCATTGTTATATTTTCTCTTTTGTCTCAACTTCTGTTTCTTTTCTCCTGATAAAGAACAAAGGTTTTATAATCCTATTAGCTTTTGTATTGGCATTTGACATCTTTGTTTTTGACAATGTTGATGAATGTGGGGAGGGTCTGTCCAATTTATAGCTCCAGTTCATCCCCAGAACTAAAAGATAAGTACTTTATTTTTTTTTCCTTTTTCTAATGGGTTTCTACTGTCATGCTGTCTGACATAGAATGAGGAGACTTAGGCCCCTTCTGCTGCATACAGACTGAGATGAGAGCTGCTCCAGGAAGGACGAACTAGCTTGTCAGTGCTTTCTAAACATGAATTATTCTCTCCCATCATTCCAACCCTTACGTGTTTGAACACTGTCTGCTCTCCACTCCTGTTCCCAGGCTACTTTTACATTCACATTCAATCCCATTCTCAATCTGTCTCAAATATAATTTCTCATTTGCACATAGTAGAATAAATTACTTTTATTTCTTCTGACTTGGGACAGACAGCTCTGTTTCAGAAATGCCTATTATACTTAGATCTTCCTCAACTGCAAGATGCTCTTTTCTTCTAGTTACTTTTAGACAGGAGGACAGGAGACAGTTAAGCTGATTGGACTGTCTCTACCGTCATCCCCTTGTGTAATTTTGTGGGAAGGCTACTGCCTGTCAAAGGTTTTACCCAGGCGTCCCTTTCCTGGATCACCTAGAAGAAGCAGGGATCCTCACGCCTTGGCATTTCTCCAAGACATCAGGCCATGCACTGAGCAGCTGCTCTAGTCTGTGACAGTCAAACAAGTACCTAGGGGAAGTTACAGACCTGTTTGGCATGAGTTGTACCCTCAAAGTCTTTCTTACAGGAGACATCTTTCTGTCCTTCTCTGGTCTTTTTCACCCATTATCTGTCTATTTAATTTAGGTAGTAAAATATTATACTGGTGTGTGTCTCAATCCCCACATCACTACACCCAGTGCTATCTAGGGGCCACTAAGTGTTCATATTTTACCAGTAGTAAATGTATGAATATGGTTCTTATATCAAGAAATAAATATCCGAGTAGTCTCACTTTGTTGTTACTAAACTCTTTTAATGACATATATGTTGCATGTATGTACCTGGCATAATGCTCTGAAGCACTGAACTCTAACCATGTCCCTTTCTTTTCTCTAAATTAGATGTGGAAGACAAGAATAAGTGTTGGCCACAAACCAGTTCCCAACAAAATTTTCAAATAGTATCTGGGAGCTGGTGAAGCTGATCACTGGTCCTGCATGAAAAATATGATTGATATATGTAAATATTAGTATTTCACAAATGGAGAGACTAAAACTGTCTCTTAAAATGAACATGTACAAAGAATTAGTTTTAATTATAAAAGACCTCCAAAGTAACTCCTTTGTATTAAACTTCACTCTGTTTTATTTGAAGCTGTAAATCCATATCAGCAAAGAAAGTGACATCCTTTCAGTATTATATTTAAAAATCAAAACAGTTCTTGCTTATATATATCTCAAAAGAAAATTAAGATTATGTCTGTTTTGTGGGATAGGAGAGTGTTTTCTAGTTCCCAGGTTTGTGTTTGCATCGATGTTCCTCGACACATTTCCATGCAGAGGAAACAAAGACCAAAGAGAATTACAGAACACTCCAGTTTGCACCAGCTTCTAGCTTCTACCTTCACATATCACATGCCTCTTTCCTTACAGCTTTTTGGTCCTTCTTTAAACATCAGCCTTTACAGTAATTTCATTGCTATGCTGTGCATGCCTGTGCAATTAATGCAAGTACCATTTACTCGTTATGAGTCACTGCCCATCTGCTGACTTACTTCTAAGTCACCAGAGTACTTTTTATCCAACGTTTTTCCCCTATTTTTCAAAATTACCTTTGTTCAGATCTTTCACATCTTTATTCAGTTCTCATTCTAGGAACAGGAGGGTGAAGAGAACACTGAGACTATTAAAAATACAAACAATATGAGTTTATGAAAGAAACTAAAAGAAAAAAAATTTTTTTTTTTGCTTGCTTGTTTGCTTGGGTTTTTTTTTTGTTTTGTTTTGTTTTTTAGTTAATATTCTGCTGTCAATGAACCAAACTATCCTAAAAATGCATGAGGGAAAAGTAGCTGATACAGAGATTTATAAATATAAAAAGAGCAGTTATGTGTGCAGCTCCTACCAAAATCTACTGGTGTCTGAATGCCCTTTGTGCTTTAGAAAATCTTTCTCTGAGATCCTTGTTTGCCAAGTTTGAGCCTCCAACCTGTCTTTATGGTCATTATGAAAGGCCTGTAAGCAGGGACTTAAGCTAGGAAAGACTGACACTCCCTCTAACTCTGGTGGCACTATCATGTGCTGCCATAATAAATACCTTGGAATGAGTAATAGCAGTCCACGTCAAAGTTTTGAGAAATCTTTTGTATTAGCCCCAATCTGCTTTTCAAGTAGAGGGGGTAGGGGTCTGTTAGATTCAGATGGTTCCTGCTGGCTCTTGCTGTTGTCACCAGGCAATTGTACACAATATTTACGTTCACCTCACTGCTTCTAATTATACCTTTTCTTGTAGCCATTGGATATTTGATTTGTCACTGCAGAATATACTATGGTCCTGGAATATACTAAGTGTCCTGGGTTACAACAGTAGCTATGGTATTAATAGAACAGCTATCCTCACAGTGATATGGTTAACTGAGCAAATTAAGAAGTACTTGACCTGCCCTGACTGATTTTTTTGGTATTGCATTCACAAAAACCTGTTTTTAAACCATGCTATTTATTTTCCTCCAACAGCATCTGCATGATGTCAATGCCATCATAACAGCAAGGGAAAACTGGATATCTAGCAGGGAATGTCAAATGAGTAGGTACACATGTTATAAAAAATGAGAAAATACTTAAACTTGTCAGTTTTCAGAATTTTGTACACTGTAAGAGATAATTGTTGCAATAGATGGGTGGTCTTTCTAAGTTGATGGTAAATTTTTAGTAGACTCTCTGCTATACAAGTTTTCAGTTCTGAAGTTATATGTCTCATGACTTTTGTTTCTAAAATTTTCATACATAAGAACCCTTATACGGGAAGAGTTTGCACACTTATTCCATTTGCCAACAAATAAACCTGAGAAGTGATAATCCATAATTCAGTAGTAAAATAATGAATGAATGGGCTAAATTATTCACAGTCGTTTCACCCTTTGAAACAAAATGAATTTGAGGAGGACATAACTGTTCTCAAGAAGGCAAGCAGTAAAAGAATAGGCCTGTCAAACAAATACTTCATGTTGAATTATTCACTGTGCTCTAACACTTAATTAGCAGATCAACAAGTTGTCGTTGCTCATGTCCAGTTACAGAAAACCATTATGTGTTCCCTCCCATGTCTTCTCACTCAGTTAAACACTGCAGGAAGATCTGTGTTGAGAGGAAGTTGGAGCCATCGATGTTTATTAATTTGTGACTTGTGCTCAAAACACTGACCACAGATATAAAACCAAGAATCTGAGAAGGAACTGCCTGTGTATTATAACTGGCCCTTACTGATCGCTTAATTCTTGCTTGGGTATTTCTGTTCTCTCTGTGCTGGTTGATGGCATTTTTTAAAAAGATAAACTAACATTTAGAAATGGAACAGCCCATCTGTCTGATTGCTTTTTGGATAATCTCTTTGATACTTTGTCATCAAACAAAACAGTCAGGTGTATGAGCTGTGAATAAAGACATTTAATTTGACACGTTGCCATGTTAGGGATTTTTGGATCCCTGGAATTTGCTTTTCCTTTGTCACTGATCCTTACTTCTGTCAATTTGCGTTGTCTTCTACTGCAAACTAATTACATTTCATCCCAACAATTTTTAACTGGCAGATCTAATCTGAAAAGTCACAGTTCGAACCTGGGACCATTTGCTTCTGGATTGCCATAGAAATGACACACATTCACTTTAAACTGAGAAAAAAAATATTTAAAAGCTTGAAAAATATTAAGCCTCAGGATACTTGTCCTTTAAGTATCTGGTAGTAAAATGAAAAAACTTTAAAGGATTTTTCTTTCAGGTTTTGCTGCAGAATGACAGTTAAAAAGGAAATGAACTATAAATAGACTAGAGAGAACTCCAACCAGGCTTGTGATGTGTTTCAAAGAGGTACCATATTTGGGCCAGTTATGATGAAAGTTTACAGTTATCAATTGACAGTACAGCTCAGCAATGAATATGACCTCTCTCTTTTACTCACCATGCATAGTCTTTTTGTAAAAGTATTATTGTTGTTGACATTGAGATTATTTGTGCACCTTTAAAACCTTTTCTTCACATTTCATGAGGCAGATAGTTATGATTCCACCTTGCTCGTGTCCTGGATAAGCAACTGCATGAGCTGTATAAGGGCCATACTTGACAACACAGGGAGCATTTAATCAGTGATAACAAGTAATGCATTGCAACATAATTTATCATCTGTGTTTCAAAGCAACTTGTTTGACATTGGCAGTAAGACTGCAAATACATGCAAAATAGAAGTCAGTCTGGACTCAGTGCTGTCTTGGGAACATCTTACAACATTTTGGTCTCAGTCAGCTGTTAGTCAGCTGCAAAACACAGGCACTGAATCCATTGGTCCATGGGAAGAAAAACTAATGTGGAAATTACTGTTCCTTAATCTTAATAAATTTTCGCAGTCATGAAACCAAACTGACATCTTTTCCACAAACACCTGGGGAAGTCAACGCCTTTCCCACTTCAAGTTACTTTAGATTAAAACTAGAATATTTTAATACAAAATGTCTCCCTGCCAGGGCCCTGAGAACACTTGTAGGGCTGATGTGGCTCTGCCAGTCCTCAGTTCTGTTGTTTGCATTTTGTGGATTAACCTTGGACTCAAGGTCTTACCTTTCTTTTGCCAGAAGATCACTGGGCAGTCAGTTGGAGCTGCTGCTGCCATCACCCTGTCCTGCTCTCCCTGCTCCATTGCCATGGGGCTGCGTCCCATTGGCAAGGGCTTGGCCCTGCCTGTGTGGGGGCTGATCCTCTCCTTCCTTCCCTTGGGAAGCCGCCTGCTCTTGATACTCTGTGACAATCCTTTCTTAGCTGTGCTTGTTTACTTGCTAACTAAAGAGATATCTCATAATTATAATTTTTAAGCTTCTTTCATTTTTTTTTAAACAAACATATTGTCATTACATATTTTAAAAAAGCTGGATGTTACACATGTATTTTTGGTATTTGTGAACAAATGCAAGTTCTGCTTTTGAATGGATGGCCTTCTTTTGGATTTCATATGATCTGCATAAACTCCAGAATCAACTTGGCCATTAGTTCCTAACATGCTGTTTATATATTTTGGAAAACAGACGATGAAACAGCACATATGTTTGTTGTAATTAATAGCTATATACTTTAAATCCAGAAGAGACTGCTGTGCCATCTACTTGAGCTCCTGGTAGCATTGCTAAAATTTGTGTTACTGCTTGGGTTCTACCTTCATATCTTATGACTGAGATCTTAAGACTGACACTCCAACTTATGAGTATGATTAAATTAGCACAGGTTCCTTCATTGCCCTTTAGTTATATTGGTTGCGTGGTGGGCAGAAAAACAGCTAAGCTTTTTCTATTATGAAGTAGAGTTAATAAATACATGCTTCTGGAATATTTTTTCTCACTGAACATCAAACATCAGGGACCCTTCTGTTTAATAATTGAAAATAGAACAAAATTACCAAAGTACAACACTAAAGCTGCCCAAATGATGTAATAATATGTCCTGTGGTTGCTTTAATTCAGAAACATTATCAAGGAAGAGGGATATTATCATGCTAGTGCTTCATCTTCAACAGAGTGGGCTGCTCAGATGAGGATGGTGCACTGCATGTTGGCACCAGTCAGATGTGCAGATTGTACCAAAGTGTTATGAAGCAGGGCAGCTATAACGTACTTGTTATTGAATTCCTGAGCAGCTTTCAGTGCATCAGTCTCTGATGGGAGTTTTGGACAGAATATAACTGTCAGCCACATTCCTAACTAAATACCTGCAAACAAGATTCTTTTGAACACATCACAACTGAGTTTAGTAATTATGTATATACGATAAAAGTAACTGCAGCTTGTTGTGCATTAAGCAATCAGTTGCTTTTCAAATTCTTTGAATGGTGTGTGTTTTCTAAACAGCTTACTACATGCCCAGCTTGGCTTTAAAACAGCCAAACTCGCTGCATATCTGATATAAATGCACATAAGGAAGGAAGTGGAAAGCTTGGACAACTAGATAGTTCTAGTTCTCTGCTGGCTGTGACCCACTTTAGCATTTACAGGCCAGCGAATGAACAAAAGGGGATGCTGTTCTATATTTGTGAAGACAAGCAGGTCCCCCCTTCATGTCTGAATAGCAAAACCTGTAATATAAGTTACAGCAAAGCTTGCTATGTTAAGTCACTTGCCCTTATTGCTCTGAGCAGAGTAAGAAATGCTGGGTGTAAAATGGATCATACTGTAATTGATAGTCTTGTCCATCGTTGACTTAAGAGACTTCTCTGTATTGTACTTCCAGATGCCTTCTCCAGCACATTGTAAGACAGTGCTCACATGAGAATCTTGATACTTCTGTCTGGAAACTATTGCAGATTCAGCAGGTGAAGCCTATTGTGTATAGCACAGAATGAAGGCAAGTGAAGAGGTGGTCTGAGCAGCTGAAGCTCAGAGACATGGGTAGGTGGGGGTGAGTTCCCTCCCTGCTTGCCCCATAAGAAATGAAGGTACCACATATCTTGAAAGTAGTCCAGCTTGACTTACTCTCAGAAATAATTTGCTGTTTGTTTTGTGGAAAAGTTGCTTATTTAAAATCTCTTAGGTACAGCTATTCCTACTGAATTCACAGAAAACATGCATATATTATGGGGTGACTCACAAGTGTCAGTATATCAAACATCCTACTAAATAGATATATTCTAAGACATTGAAGAACAAGAAATAGAATTTTCTTGTGACCAATTAAACCCTGAATCAGTGAAAAGGAATGAGGCTATCACCTCCACTAAAGTCTGTTTTCTACTGCTTTGGATTATGTGGGAGATACGCGTATTTTTAACAAATACCATATGCACCTCACTTTACCTAATTGTTACAGTCTTGCCTGACTGCAAAGGGAAACCCACATGAAAGAAAAAAATGACTGGAGTCTGAGGAAAATGCCCAAGGTCCTTGTGGGAAGTAATAGGAAAGCTCTGAATTGGAAATCACCCCTGCCAGATACCAAATTGGTAGGCAAGTTTACCCTTTCCAGGTCCAAGCAGGACACTAAAACTTTTCAGATGCTGATTCAAGGGAAGAAGGGAGGTTAAGTGGGCTGTCAGCAGCTGCACAGGGGGGAGATGATGGCTGACTCTGAGGGGCACTTAAGCATGCTGAAACAAAACAGTTTCACCTACCCCCACCTAACCTAGAGACAGAAGGAGGAGGATAAAGCTGAACTTACTGAGGCTCAGATAGAAAGATGAAAGCTGAGGTAAGGGTCTTTTGTTTGTTTAATCCCTTTTCTCTGTGTTCCAGTGAATAATGCTTTGTTTTGGGGAAGCTGGCTTGAGGTCACTTCAATTCATCTGCTGTCATAGGCTCTTGGAAGAAAAGGCATATCGATGACAAACACAGTTGGGTCTGTCAGTTCAACATGAGTCGTAAATGAGATACTGCCGCCAGGATTTCCAGTTTTAGAGTGGTGGGAACGTATGGCTCTATCCACAGAAAGTTGAAGGTAACGAACCTCTTATCAGGAAAGTGTGCTTGAGAGGTAGGAAAAGGCGCTTCAGTATAGTTTATCTGTAGTTGCAACTAATCTTATAATTCTTTCAGTTTAAGAAAGCAAAATATTCTCTACTAGAAATCCTTTCTTCTAATTTAAGCAATCTGGAAACAAACAAGTGTTTACCTAAAAATGTGTAAAATGCTAGCATCTTTGGCTTCCTGTCAACCGTTGATGTGTGCAACCAATGATCCAGAACTAGCATATCTCAATTTAGTGCTTAAAAAGGATCATTTGGTAGATATGTTACTGTATGGGGTTAACTTTTGTTCTTAATACCTGAATTTCTGCTCACACAGTTTAAAAGTATTTGAAGAAATGTAATTTGCAATGGCCTTAAAAGATGAAATATTTATATTTGTTTAAGGATTTTATCTTCCTTGCAATTTCTTTGAAGCATGACCTGTAAACACCTAGTAGCCAGTATTGATTACATGTTCCCAATTAGTGGAATGTCCTGAAATCAGACACCAGGCCTGCAGGCAGGGGTGGGTGTGTGGCACAGAAAGGTTTCAAATCACCTTTTTTAACCGATCAAGATAGATGCCATCATTTGAAATGACAAGTAGGGGAATCTTTTTTTGTGTCAATAAACAAGAAAGCATGTTGAATCCTCATTAACATGTATGAGGCATTAGAAAATCTAGCAGCAAAATTGTTTCACATTATATTGGCTGTCTGCTGCTAGGCCACAGGCCAGAGATTATGGAGAAGAAAAGGCAACTACTTCATCCCAGTCTTACTTTTGTGTTTGTAGTTCAAAGGGACCTCTATTTTTGACTGTTATAGAATGAAAATTTGACCTTGTTTTGTTAACCTTTAATTATACAATCTGAAAAAAAATATTTAGCAGATTCAGAAGGGAAATGATCTATGATCTGTCTAGAATTCATGTCCTACCACCTTAGCAAAGAGGAATGGCTACGGATCTTGAAATAGAAACAATGCCATGGAATAGCAAAAGTAGTAAATACTTCTCAGAGTAACAGATCTGTGAGACTTATTTCTGTACATGTGTTTTGTGTTATTTCTTTTGGTTTTAGGTGGCAAATGGTGGAAGCTGTAACAGAGGGTTTTCTTGGAGTTGAAGTTTAAGAGTTTTCTCCTATTTGTGTATATTTACTGTCAGTTCTCTACTATGGTATGACTTGATAATACAACATATCCTCCAGACCCACTTAATTTATTAGAACATGTATCTTTCTCTATTCTTCTATCACGTTTGGCCGAATCATCAGCTACTAAGTCCAGAAGTCACTGGAGTGACCAATTCACTGTTTTGTCTGTTTGTGGTACCACAAGGTAGAGAAGAGGTGATCTACCGGATCAATTCAGTCCTGGAAGGAATGGAGTTTTCTGGTAGTTGCAGGGTAGTTAATTAAAAAAATATCTTTTACCAGCCTATGGAAATATATATGTTTGTTGACAGGGGTTTGTGGGAGAGGTGGACTTCAAAACAACAGCTTGTTCAACCTCTAAAAATCCACCTGTGAGCCTGTGAGTACAGATATTGTCAGAGTGTAGGGATTGTGGCTTAAACTCAGCTGAACAGACATGTCTCTTCTGCAGTGACACAAAAGTGAGAGAGGCAAAGCCTCTTTCTCCTTCAGGGATGGGAGTAGAGAAGGTATTTTTTTCTCAATTCTGAAAACATTATTTTTTTCAGTAAATGACTCAAGCACTTAAAATATTCTGAGCAATATTTTTTTCTCCTTCTTTTCCCACATGCCTTCTACATATATCTGCCCAGCTGTGTTGGTAAATATGCTAAGGTATCCTAACAGTCACCAGTGAATTGCTTACCAGCAGTTTTATCAAAGAACATAGCTGCAGAAAGTAATCACAGCTTCACATTTTGATGCATAGTGTCATGTTTCCTTATTGTTTTTGATACATCACTGGCTTAGTTTCACATCTCATTTCTGTGGTTTATAAACTAGTTGAGTATTCTTGGGATCAAGCAGATCATCTTTAAAAATTTTTCTTCTGATATATGATAAACTATAGTGTGATACTATCTGTACATCTTGATGTGGTTATGAAGATTGAGCTGCACTCTGCTAATTTACAAGATTGCTGGTTGGACACAGGGTGTTCTGGAGACACTCGCTCTGCTTGGACACTCTTTCTGTCACAAAAAGTGCCCCATGAAATAATGTGTTCCATTTTGCTTTTTGGTACACCAGGTGAAACCTGAACTTTTAAAAAAATCACTGACAGAAAAGGGTTCCGTCAATTTAAGAAAGTTCAGAATAAAGTCTTAAACCTACAGAAACAATAAGTAAACCAACTGTAAAGAAAACAGAAGTTGACTTTTCTGTAAAAAAAAAAAAAAAAAAGACAGTATTTATAACAAAATCTCAAAGTGTTTGTCTGGATAATATTTTCTTATTTTCCTCATAAAATAGTGTGGTTTTCATATTATTACGAGTTAGGCACTACAAAACAGTGTGACAGTTAGAGGTGGAACTGGTGATATTCTGGTCTCTCAAGATCCATAACTTCTGAAAAATATGAAGGAATTTCAGTTTCTACTGTAATATAGGATGATCATCAACACTCTATAAACATGCAAATCATAAAGCAAAAAAAAGTATTTAACATTTCCTCCTCATTCTTATGTTGATTAGATTTCTAAAGCCAGAAGGAATAGTTAATCTGATCTAATGTATAACAAAGCCGTTTAATGTCACCTGGTAATGACTGCTCAATTTTCAATAACCTGTCTTCCAGAAAAAGCCATACACTAGATGTAAAGACTTTGAAGGTGTACTTATTTTATCAATGATCAAAAAGGATTGTCTTTGGGTACTCCTGACTGGCAAAGCTTTGGAAAAGTAGAGAAAAGTGTTAATTTTAGACTGAGATTGGTTTTCTAAACTTCAGCCTGGAATACATATATAAGAATGACTGACTAGCTTTGGTTATCACTGGAGGTAGCAATTTAGAACAGAAATGCTGACCTAATCTTAGCTGGAAAAATATTAATATCTGCACAGTGATCTGCTTGCAAAGACTTTTTAGAGTGAGCAAAGGAATTTGGGGGTGTCAAGGTAAAGGAAATGAATGCTCTTATTTTACTAAAAGTTATTAACACCGCTTTTTGCTGTTGCAGTTTTCAGGGAATTTCCTTAATAAACATTTCCAGCAACAAGTACACTAAATCTTATGGTCTTTTGGGATGATCCAAAGTTTTAAATGATGTCAAATTTATAGTTCCACATCCATATCCACATTTTTCATAAATATCTACTCTTGGGAACCTTGGCAGGGAAAAAAAAAAATTCAATTTTTTTTTTTTCCCTTTCCCACACTGAGACATTCATCAAAGCTTTATTTCCCACTGACTGTCATTCTCCATTTTCACACCAATTAGAATGTGACACCCAGGGTTCATTAAAATAAATGAAATTTAAGCACTGTACATAAAGCTGGACTTGCTTGGGGTTTTTTTTTTCTCCTTTCCTGCATTTTAAAAAATTTGTTAATGTGCATCCTATCATCAACAAAAGCATACAGTATATGCTCTTCCAGTTTTACATTTGTGCTTCATTATCTGTTGATACAATGACACCAGACTGCAATGTAACATGAGTTTTGTTGTAAAAGGCACACATACACGTACAACTATTAATTGTTTTGGAGTCTTCATAAAGGTACTTGAGTCATCACCAGAGGACATTTTCAGTGATGCTGGCTATCTAATTCCCATTGTCTGAGTGTCAGTCATGAATCTGAAAACTAACATTATATGCTTGGGGTTTACACAGTTTTAAATAAATTAAATATAGTTGTCATCACCTTTAACACATCTTTCAATCTTGTAGTTATGAGTCAGTCTGTCTTTTACTGTGTTAAACACTGAGTTAGTTTTGTCAGTACATGCACAATTCATGGATATGAGATTAAAAAATGTACAAAATGAAATCTTCCCTGTTGTCTGAAAGATCTCAAAGTCTCTGTGTGAAACAGTATTTATACATTTACACAAATATTTCATTCTTGAAATTAAGCGGATTTCAACAGGTATCTGTGCAGAGGGATCTTCATCTTCCCTTGTCTTTCTACATAACAATGCTGAAAGTAATGATTTAGATGCTTTCTTGATGAATTTAGATTTGTGTAGTTTTCTTAGGATCCTCTTTTACCTGTCTTGGCACATACTTCAGAGAATGCATGTTACCTCTTTTATTTAGGAAGCAAAAGAGCCTTTTAGAAGCCTGTGAACAGGTATTAATTTTTCCAGTTTTGGCATGACAATGCTCAGTTATGAATTCTTGCTATTTTTTATGGGCAACATAGAGCTAGATCTGGCAAAGGGAAAATCAAGGAGATTCTTCAAATCTAGGAGAATCTTCTTTCAAGAAGGATGAATCTGTTCAGGAACTCACAGAAGAAAACTGACACACAGTCAAGACTGTCATATATGCATGTCCAAATGTCTTCAGGCAGTACCTCCTGTACAACGCTGTGTGGACAGAAGTTCCACACAGAGTATAACACAATCGAGCTTTAGGCTTTCCCTTGAAAGAAGGAAAAAAGAAATGTATCAGCTCTTAATATTCCTTGTACTAAGTAGATCTTGTCATAAAGTGTAGTAAAATAAAAAATTCTCTAATACACTGAACATGCGTAATTCTTATAAATTTCTAGTTCCACTGCTTGTAGATAGGAATATAACCTTTAGTCTTCACAGTATTTTCTGTGCTAATCCCTGGACTCCATAAAGAGGTCTATTTTGACTACTTCATACTTCCCTGTTACTTGTATTACTGAAAAAGAATGATGCATTTCCTAACTTAAATAATGTGAAGTATCTGTGCTACTGTCTGGCAGGAGTCATTGATCCTATTGTTCTGATACTTGATTGTGGAGCTATGTAATCCAAGGCTGTCAGTGTATCTGCAGTACCAAGACCTCCTTTGAAATGAAACTAGAACATGGGGAAGACATATTAGCCTTCTCCCCTGGAGCTATCAGTCTGCGTGTGATCTCATGGACTTAAAACTCAACAATTTTCCTTTGGCACGGACTTCCCCATGAAACAGAATAACTAAAATATGGTTGATAGGTGGTTGAATAAAGATACAGGTCAAATGACAATGCGTTGAGTGCCACCATAACTTTCTGAAGACAGTGGGTTTAAGGAAGCAGTAGTATTTCCTAGGCTGCACTATGAAGGCTACTGAACTCATTCCACAGGTGATGCAGTTACTGAATTCCTATTTGTTTTATATCCACTTTAGTAGAATTTTACTGATTTGTAGTTCCTAAATCTTATAGTCTGTGTAAAGCAGGTGCTGCCTGGTTATACGGCTGGTCTATTATCTACGTATAACTCACATATTTTTCCTCAGGTACTGAAAAGTGGTAGTTACCACGAGGTCTGTTTGTGGCAATTCAAATGCAGAAGAAAGAAGCAAATGCCATTAATGAAGTGCTGCTCTTCATCTGAAAAATACCTCCCTGTTTTCCCTTTCATGAATTCAGTCTTTGTCTCCTTTGCTGCACTGCATCTGTTTGTGCAATATTCAGTATCCATAATGAGTTGTTAATGAGCTGTCGATTATGAATGCAATTTGTAGACAAGAGAGACTGAGGACTTGAGGTTCTTTTTCAACAAATAGTTCTGTATCTGATTTCTTCTTTATATACAAATGCACACTGTGTTTGTTGCAGTATCTCTTATACTGAAATCTTAATCTGAGTCATTGTATGTAGTTTCACATTTTGAGTTTTCTTTAATGATAAATTGACTATACACTGAATATTGCAATGAACAAAGGCTACAATATAATGAAAACTCTTTCTTATACCAAGAACGGACTCAAAGAATTATGCTCAATAAGCTGTGATGCTGAACCAATGAATTTAATGGGAAATTTGCCATCAAATTCCATATGAACAGAACCAGAACCTAATTTCTTAAATGTGGTCTTTAATAACAGTTTTGTAGTACATCATGGTACAAAAACAATTAGCTATAAGCAACCTAATTATACTGGAGAATGAATCAGCTAATGCTCTGTGCATACAGCTACGACTCTCCTGTGCACAAAACTTGAAGTGATTTGCATAGTTTGGGTGTTTTTTTTTCACCTTTTCTTTACAGTCAGGAGCAACTGAGGCACAGATGCTAAAGAAAAACTCAAGATCATATATAAACAATGGCATAAATGAACCCAGATCTCTCAACTGCTAAGCCATATAATCATGTCTGAACACAGCAGAAAACCCTAGTGGCACCAGGTGAACTGTGCATTCGTCTGATCTAGTCACTCCATCACCATTAATTACCGTTTGAGTGGTCTGAAATTGAGGCGACTCACGAAACAAAACTTCTTGTGAAAAACAAGTTCATAGACAGATTACCTTGAATAAACCCCGAGATTTTATGAGCTCCATTCCTTCTCAGAGTAGAACTCCAGCATGAGCTTTTGCTACCATCAGAGACTTAAATATTTTTAGAAATTGGACAGAGTTGCTTTGAGAGAAATCAGTTACTGGTGGTTAGCAGAGAGGATGCTGAGGTCCTAACTTGGTTACTTAAGGCACGAGATGTAACCCTCCAAACATCCAAAGCAGTCAAATGTCATTTGGGTGTGTGGTGTTTTTTCTATTTATTTTGTTTTAATTGACATCTTTCTGCTGGGTCAGGAAATGTTACTTGTGCACAGTAATTTTCCAGAGCTGCAGAACTGGACATTTTTTGTTTGTTTGTTTGTTTTTATTTATTTCTTTTGCACTAGCTATAATTCACCCATGCTGAGGTTTTAGAAAAACATGGTGGTTCTTCTGCTGTCAGAAACATCTGGCAAGAACCAAGGGTATGCAGGCTTTTAAATGTTTGCTCTGAGTTTGAGAAATGCAGCTGTGGTACTGTACTTACAGACCTGCATTGCTCTTCTGAATCATGGTGAAAAAAAAAAAAAAAAGAAGCTGTTTAAAATCATATGACAGGTTATTATTTTGTTTAGTGTGAAATGTTCATCTGACAAGCTTATTGAGCTTGATTTGTGTACGGAGCCCTTCTGCAGATCTACAGTCAGATTTCCCTTGCCCCTCTTCTTTGCTCCCTCTTCTGCCACTAGAACTGACATCAACCATTGTGCCATCTGAGGAAAAAGAAAGGCACCTGGAGTATTAAAGTGATTTAACCAGTTTGATTTATGTTAATGGTACAGAAGAGAATATTTTTTGGTCCTCAAAAACATAACAGGCAATTGATGTGCCATATTGCAGTATGGTTTTAGCTATCAACATGTCAAGATTTAGTTTTGCTGTTAACATTTTACGATTTAGAAGGCTATAAGAGTATGTGCAGTGTAGCGGCAACTCAGGCATCATTCCCTTAGCTATATTTATTGGGCTTTCATTTTTTCCTTTTATAGAAGAAATTGAAAAAAGAAAAAGAGGAAGGGAAAAAAAGAGAGACATTTTTTGTCTTTCATTTTCTTCAGTCTGTCAAGTTGTGAGAATAAAGAGATAGAAAACTGACTTCTAATGGTTTGTTTTTAGACCAAAGTAGATTCAGGGCAGAAGAATTCAAATACACACTATGTTGACTTCTCGCTAAACTAAAGATCACAGAATCACAGAATGTTAGGGATTGGAAGGGACCTCGAAAGATCATCTAGTCCAATCCCCCTGCCGGAGCAGGAACACCTAGATCAGATCGCACAGGAACGCATCCAGGCGGGCTTTGAATGTCTCCAGAGAAGGAGACTCCACAACCTCTCTGGGCAGCCTGTTCCAGTGCTCTGTCACCCTCACTGTAAAGAAGTTTTTTCTCATATTCAAGTGGAACCTCCTATGTTCCAGCTTGAACCCATTGCCCCTTGTCCTATCACTGGATGTCACAGAGAAGAGCCTGGCTCCATCCTCCTGACACTCACCCTTCACATATTTATAAACATTAATTAGGTCACCCCTCAGTCTCCTCTTTTCCAAGCTAAAGAGACCCAGCTCCCTCAGCCTTTCCTCATAAGGGAGATGCTCCATTCCCTTCATCATCTTTGTGGCTCTGCGCTGGACTCTCTCCAGCAGTTCCCTGTCCTTCTTGAACTGAGGGGCCCAGAACTGGACACAATATTCCAGATGAGGTCTCACCAGAGCAGAGTAGAGGGGGAGGAGAACCTCTCTTGACCTACTGACCACCCCCCTTCTGATACACCCCAGGATGCCATTGGCCTTCTTGGCCACGAGGGCACAGTGCTGGCTCAGGGTCATCCTGCTGTCCACCAGGACCCCCAGGTCCCTCTCCCCTACACTACTCTCCCACAGGTCAGTACCCAACTTATACTGGAACCTGGTGAAAGATAACCTGTGCATAACCATGGCTTCATTGCTTCTACTGCCTCTACTTAGCTCTATAGCTGAAAGCTGTGTGTTTAACATGCTATGGAGATGTTGATCTATATAAGCCAATTGCCTGAAAATCTGTAAATACCATGTGCAGTGTACATGGTCATATAGGAATTTATTTTCCTTCTGGATCTTCATTAGCTTCTACTTATGCTGTGGAAAATCAATGAGATGTACTTCTTGGTGTCTAAGTGGGAAACTAAGGTCTAGTCTACTCGAAGAATGTCAGAGCAGCTAGGGCTGCTAAAGTAAGGTCTAAATTCCTCTGTGAACTTCAGTGGGTGTTTACTTCCCCCAGTTGCTGGCTATTGGATAAAAATTATTGCTGACCATTAAGAATTAGCGCTGCAAAGTAAATGAGGCATATAAAAACCTGACCTTCATCTTCTGCAATTTCCATGCTTAAACTTTCAAATTAAAAAAACAACATGAAACACAGGTGGTAGGAGGCAGTGCAAATTTTAGAAAACAAATCAAACTTCTTTCCATGTACATTTCAAATTTTGAAACTCAATGCCAGGAAGGTATTGAAATTCTTTGTGAAGGTCTGATTAATACCTTTTATTTTTCCATTTGCTCTGAGTGACGAAAAATGCCCAGTATTCAGGATGTGACACTCTACCTGCTCAAAGCTGTGTAAGAGGATGCGAAGGTAGTCTGGAGCTTTGTAGACAAGCAAAGTCTGGTTTCAGAGGACTGAACTTTTTCTCTGCAAACAGTGATGATGGTTATGTCATATTTCTTTTGTGTGGTGATCTAGGGGTTAGAACCGTTGTCTGCAAGAGGAAGATCTGGACAGACTCAAGTCACATTTCCCACATTCCGAGAGAGTGAAGTCCTGTACGTTTTTTGTCTTTCCCTTTGAATCTGAGCTGTTGTCCAGCTGATCTGCTTTGGTGAAATGCTAAAATATTAGGAAAAGCTAAAGAAATCTATTCTGATATTTGTGCACATAAAACTGGGGCAAAAGTCAGACCTTCCTTCTCTGGTCAAGTTTAAACTGTGGAACCTGGAATGGTTTTCTAGCTGCCAGGTCCAGGGCCACAGCTTGATCCCACACTGAATGGGACCTAGACATGTGTCACTCCTCCATTTCTTCTCTCCCATTCTGTGATTCTGCTAGAAATCCAAGAGCATGGGCCAGAAGGATGGTCAGGAGAGAAAATTTTTGTAGAGAAATTGCTCCCTAGAGAGCAATTTTTCCCTACATCTTAATTCTCTAAAGGTTTTACCTACTAAGGATATTGCAAAGATGAATTATTTGCCTTTGAAACCTATTGTGGTGACAGCACTATCACAAAGAAGTCTATTGAGAGATAAATATTATTCTGCTGAGTGAAGTGACTCTGGAATAAATAAGGTCAGAGCTACACAATAAATGGGAGGATAAGAAGACATATTGATTAGCTGCTCATGAAGAGAGTCAGTCATCTTGTGCATCATGTTGAAAAATACTGGGTAATTACCTAATTAAAGATTGTATCACCAATACACCTAAACAGCACAGTTTGAATTTATAATGTAAAGGCAAAATTCTGATGTCAAAGCACAGAAGTATGAAAAATGCTATAAAATCTGCGAGGATTTCACTATTGATATTGATTTTTTTTTTTATGTAAGATATTCAGCTCCACAATGATGGACTTTGTTTTGAAATCTAAAATAGAAAAAAATGATTTCTAGCATTTTTTTTATTATTTAAGGGATTAATTTGCCATCTTTAATGTTCATCTTTTAAATGCAGAGAAGTGTACACAGTCTTCTATTTGAAAAATCATTTATATAGGGAAAGGTAGAGTAGGCCACACAGATTTTTTAATAGAAGATTTGATGCCAGCAAACCTCTTTTATGATTTATAAGAGTATTCTCTTCCCTTTCAAAAAAATGGAGCTTTGTAGTTATTTAGCATTCATGTTTGCTGTAAAGAAATTGCTTTACCTTGACTCAGGTTTATGTTTAAAGAGGGAAGTTTATGGGGGTAAAATAATCTGTTCTTTATACAGAAATAAGGTTGTCTTTTTCCACACCTCTCAAGTGAGCTGATGTTTGGTTTGAAAAGCAGGGTTTTTAGCTGGTTGAAAGTTTTTGTAGTATGTGTTGCCATGAGGCAGGCTTTTCATAATACCTTTTGCTTATTAAAAAAACTAAAATTACTCAGACATGTTACTCAAAATGGAGTTAGTAAAAAGTCTGAATCGACCCAGATGACATAACTGAGATTACAGTCAGATTGGCTACAAAGCAGTGTAAATTTTAATTAGAAGCCTGATTTCATTTCTCCTCAGTACCGTTTATCTTCTGTGTATAAAAAAAAATAGAAAAAAGATAGGTACAATAATTTAGATAAGTTCTTATTAACAAAATATGTTATTCTGTATGGAAATCAAATTGTATGTTTTGACTTTATGCATGAGGTTTGGTACTCTTGGGTGTTCTTTAAGGAACAGGAGCAGCTGATTTCTTCATTTGAAAGCCAGAAACCTAACAGTCACAGATGCGAACTAGTCCAGCTTAAGGTGTGAAAGCTGTTTTATGAAGCCAGAGTCTAGGCAATTAAGCAGGTTCCCCTCCTGCTAGGCTGGTATTTAGCCAGACTGTTGGCATTGAAGATGTTGCTCTAGGAAGAGAAAGGCAGACTGTGATAGACAGAACACCTGAAGCATTTTCTTGAGGAAAAAAAATAAAATAAATAGCCAGGAATTGAGATTGCACATTATTATAAATGCATTTGTGCCTTTGGTTCCTCAATACTCCCATCAAGATCTTTAGAGGTATACTGCACAAACGACACAAACAGGCTGGAGTGCAAACTCTCGGTGTGCCATGTAAACCAGAATCTAAACGGAGGCTATTTTTAAGATATCAAGTTGTTTACCCAGAGGTGCATGAGTAATGCAAGGCAAAACAGCCTGCCTCAATCCACCTTCGTATCACTCCTGCTTATTAAGCAAATGATCGCCCAGGTTAATGTGTAGTTTGAGAAAAGATTTTTGTGTATGTGTGTGTAACAGCTACATGCATAGCCCCTGTGTTCTGTAGTCCAGTATGTTTGTTTTAAACATGTATTTCTGACAGAAACATTGAGAAGTTAACATTCATACCAGGGAGAGCTTTCTGATGGTTGTTCTTGTACAACTGAACTGAGGGACTCCCAAACCCTCCCCTTGCCTTTGGCCCTGGGTCTGAATGTGTACTCAGAATATGTTCCTCTCTGCTCCTACGTATAGGAAAATGCTCGAATGAAAAAGTCTAGTGGTGTTATGTCAATGAAAAACAGATGTAGTGAGTGGAGTAGCACTAATGAATTTAAGGCCTTGATTTTCAGTTCAACTTAACCTTTCCACTTCTATTGCATGTGTAATATTACACCTCATAACTTTAACCTAAGATTGTGGGCACAATTGTTCCTACAGTGCTCCTGATTTTCTGGAATCTTGATGTCTGTGAGTTGATGCACTGCACATTGAGGTTTAAAAAAAGGACTTCTCCCCATGCAGTGTTGTCTACTGGGGCTAGCCTGGGTCCTGGACCGTGTGAGAGGTGACCAGTGGACCATGCAGCAGACAGGCACAAGACTACAAGTGGGGCAGGGGTCTTGTTCTTCACGCTGGCCCTGGATGGAGGACCCCCTGTCCACAGCACGGGGGTGTAACTCCTTTCTTATTCCGGTCTCCTGCTGCCACTCTAGCACTTGGTTTCTCAAAGTGAAAAACAATGACAATTGTCTGCTACCCCTACTAACACAGTTTGTTGTGGCCTCCATAACAGAGAAGGACATGAAGTAGGAGCCTTCAAATGGACCACTGCAGAATAGCTGACCAGCATGCATTTAGTTCTTTGCTTTGTCTAGGTGGTGTCAGGTAGTAAGGCAAGTGCCTCATTCCCAGTACTAGAGGCTAAAAAATACTGAAACCTGCAATATTAGAGTATAAATATCCAAGATTACACCTTGCAGGCTTTCAGATATTAAAAAACACATCCAATAAAAACAAAGAGCAAAACCTTAAAATAAAAACTAAGAAAAAATAAAGAAATGGATTAGCTGTGTGATATAGCAGACAGAACAAAATCTAATCCTGTCTCATATTTTTTACATATTTATTTGGAGTCCTCCCATAAACCTCTGAAATAGCCCGAGTTAACTCACTCATGCAAGAGTCTATTGACAAGCCCCTTCAGTTTAAAAACAGATGAGATAACATTTTTAGATGTTAAGAGAGGTTTGTTATCTGAATAGAAATGGATCATTTAGCAAAGCAGGTATATAATTTTTACTGCAGTGTCTCTTTCAGGAGACACTATAGTGGGTCAGAACTAGCATATACCTTTGCTGTCAGATTAAGGAGCTCATGGTTTCAAAGGATATTAGAATATAGTTTACTAATTCTAAGATAGCTTCTGTCACATATTTTAGTTGTTCTTCACAAGACATACCATTCTCTTACCCATAAAGAACATTCTTCTCTGGACGTTGTTTTTGAAAAAGGACAAGGCAACCTGTAGATTGGCTTCCAAGGAAGCTTTATTTCCCTGCTGGGAATTCATTGAGGACAGACAGAAATTGGATGGTTATTCCTGACAGCTTACTCAAACATCTTAATGTGCATCACAAGCAACTGGTGCCCTCTGTGTGTATTGCCTCCTCTTCACGGACAGTGTATTTTCACTGTGTGAAGTTCGGTGGGTACTTGTAAGGAAGTAACTTACATATTGTCCAAATTATCTTGGAACTAATACATACAGCAAAACAGGGTTGTGGTAACAGAATTTATTACTGTGGTTGATTTCTTATTTTGAAAACAAAATGCAATATGAGCCTGGAAACCAGTTGGACAAACCTCTCTCAGGTTCATCTTGCTACACAGAAGTTTTTTTCTTAGGGTGAAACCATTGTTATTGGGGATCTGTGTAAATAAGCACCTTGAGGAACAATAGCCATGGTGACTCACACTGATCCAAGGAGGCTACATCATCATTTCCTACTCTGAGATTTGAATAAAAACAATCAAGCAACAAAGCTTGTTATAGTAGAAAAAAACTGCACTTTGTGACGACTTTAATAGAAAATATGGTTTAGTAACAGCAATGTCTGAACTGTTGGAAACCTGCAGTAGAACCTTAGAGAACATAAACTGGCATTGTTCCCCATAGTGCTCTGCCACTCTAAGCAAGCTGAGGTAATGCTACTTTAATTTTCCTGTTGCTTGACATTTTCTTATTTTAATTGTATAACCTCTGTTTTGGACTGTATTCTGGTATTAAAAGCCTCGTCATCCCCCTTTTTTTGATTGTTGCTTTTTAAAGCAAGAGGAATAAAATTAATTGCCTCTGATCCACTGCAATGGTAATTACACAGTCCCAACTGGGACCTGACCAAAGATGAACTGCTGTTGTTGCTTTTTGGCTGGAGTCACTGAACAGGGATAATAGAGAAGTATGTCTGTTACAGCACACTGGTTGTTTCCTGTAGCAGAGAATAATAGAAGTCTATTGCTGTATGATTACAGTGTAGCATTTGCAGGTTGCAATCTCATCCAACAAAGACTGAGAAGGAAAAAAATAATTTCCATTCTTGTATATCTCACTTTGCTAAGTGTCTCAGTAAAAACAGTAGGCCTGCTGCTTCTTTACTCCTTGAATCTTCATTAAAACATCACACCAGTAGTACGAACCTAGCAAAATTATTAAAAACACAGCTTGCAGACTGTATGGCCTTAGAAGAGAAGATGTAATGGTAATGGCAAAATAGGTTGAGAATTGTTAGGAAATGCTAGAATCCCAAAGGTACCACAATCACTGCAGTTAGAAGTAGTTTATTAGTTATCTTTCAGAATCTTAACTAAGATTGAAAGCAGTAATGTCTTATATGTAGAAGGTGTATACATTCTACCTTCAATTGTGTCTACAGAGAGCACTAAGAAAAGAAACTTTGACAGTAGGTAAAATGCTGATCTTTAAAAAAATATAACACTATATTTAAACAGAAAAAAGTGTATCTAAGCAGTATTACTAAGTGTAAAATTAAAGCATCACATTGAGTTAGGTCCCTAAATTCATGCTGCTGACTTAGAAAAGATTAGGCTATTACAGAATAATTCGTTTTATTTCAATTTCTGATTTCTGTCAGGAAATAATTTTTTTTTATTTAAAGTTTGTTTCTAATGGATATTGGCTTAAACAATGCAAACCTAAGAGACTTGCCTTAAATTACAAGGCTGAACAACAAGAATATAAAAAGTATTGTCCTGACTGTGACCAAAAAAGGAATAGTTTCTTCATTCAGCTCTGTGAGTTTTGCAAAGAAGCTTTACAGAAAGAATATATGAGGTGTAAATGATGGCGTGAAATTTCTTGCTAGCATATAGTCTTCAGAGAAAGCACAATAAAATACAGACATCTAAATGCTTTTATAGATGAACTAAGACTTTACATGACATAACTGCATGTGCTTTCAAATACATGCCCTTTGAAGATCTTGGTTTGGATTAGTCAAGATCTATTAAAGATATCAAATTAAAGAAAAACTTTGCGTGGGAAAGAGTAGGGTGAAATTTCACAAAAATCTTCAAATTATTGTGTAAATGTGACCAAAGTTCCACAGCTTTCAGTCTTAGCAAACTACCACTGAAATAAAGTTTGGAGATAAATGTCTTCCTTCCTTTCCATGAGATTTTGAAATGCAATTTTCTTTTATTAGATTTCTAATTCAGGCACTTTCAAAGTGCACCTGAGTAATAGGCACTTCAAGTAAGGTAGCAAACATTATCAAAGCAAATCTTATTGAATCTTTTTCTAGTCCTTTGAGGTGACAAATTTCACTCAATGTCTGTTTTTAGCATTTGGAAGCTGTTTTTTTAGTCTATATTGCTCTCATTACATGGCATGAAATTTGTGTTTAGAGTAACTGAAGCTTCAGTTAGCAAAACAAATGTACTAAAATCCTGTCGTCTAAGAAATATTAGCCATTTCCTCAAAGTGCAATTCTGGAGAAACCTCCATTTTCGCCTGATTAGCCATCATTAAAAAAATCCTGATATGAGCAGTGTCTGCCACATCCTTAATCTCACCTCCATCCTGCTTACATAAAGAGTGGAGATTAATTTATTTTTCTCTTGTTGACTTCATCTTTGTTATGACCAATTATGCCTCCTGGAAACTGGGTTACATCTCAGTCCTCAGGTGAATCATCTTTGCTGGACCAGATCACCTCTACCACCTTCAGTGGCCTTGGAGGCATCTCTAGCTGCTAGTGTCCTCCCATTCTTACACCAGCAGTGACTGTAATCTCTGAAATGGTCTTTCAGGCCACCCGCCTGGCTACCAGAAATAAAACACGCTCCAAAAATACATAAAGCAAGTTTAGAGGAATCTTGTACAGAGGTCTCTAAACAGTACGTATAATTTAGTGATAGCCATAAATATCCAGCTACTTATTACTGGGTTGAGTGCAATTCAAAGACCATACTGGGAACAAACAGCTTTTTAAGTGGATGTGTCAGGGTTTGCCAGGGATTCTCAGGGCAATACAAACCCACAACCCACATGAGAACAGCAGGTCTCTCTGAACAGCACTGTTGCTCAGTTTACCAGCGTTGCTAAGCCAATGTCAATCAGGAGAGAGTGATACCAACGAAACCTGCACAGATATGCTAAGCAGAACACTTGTAAGGAAAAGCAGAGAAACACAGAAACACAGAGGAGCGGTTGTGCATCACTGCAACTCTTTGAGAAGGCAGGCTGGTGTCAAATGCTTTTCTCCATATATAGTATGACTTGCTTTTCTTGGTTGTAACTCCCATAAACATGTAAGAGGTGTGAAAAGCATGCACTATCTACAGAAAATTATGAGATTCTGGTTAAAAAAGTGGTGGGCTCTGGCAGGATTCTGTTTTTCAAAACGAAATGAAAAGGAAACATTACAGACGCAAGAATATATAATGAAATAATAATTGCCAGCATAGCTTTGTTTATTATGAAATAATTTCAGCTACCACTATCCTGTCTGAAAGACTCACTGCTGTCTGTGATTGAGATGCTCATATCTAGATTTTTTACATGAGTTTTCCTTCATTTTCTTCATTACTGGAAGCATTTGCATGATAACAGGATCTTTGCTTTTAGGAGTTCATCAACTCCTGCCACTTAGTTCCCACTTGAAGTTATAATCTTCTGTTTATAATTTCATAATTGTTTGCAGTAGAGGTGATTAAAATCTCACAAACATAGCATTATTTTGACTTCAGGCAGGGAATAAACAGCAGATTAAGGAACAAAGACAATGTTTTCATGTAAATAGCCCAACTAGCACAAAGTAAGGGGAAGTAATGAGTAAGTGGAACACATCCAAATGCGATGTTTTTCACTGTTTTCTTTTAGGCAGCAATAGCTGTTTGAAACCCGTATATTTCCGAGTCTCACTTCTTCTAGTAGAATGTTTCCCTCATCTCTTATGAAGTTTTCCTGCTTTCTACTGTAAGTACAGGTTTCTAAGCACAAGCAAAGTATTAATTAATTAGGCACAATAAACTCTCTTATCCATTAATTGACACAAAGTTCAGAACTCTTCCAGGCAAGCCAGCATTTGAATTTCAGCCTGGCAGAAACACAAGTCAGTGCTATGTCACCAACAAATGCATTTGGATATTCCAAGATAAGGTGAAGTGAGGAGTTTGTGCTGTTTGTCTTTGCTCCTGTGTGGTCTGTAGAGCCGACTGTCAGGGTTCATACAGCTGTCTGCACAGATTCTTGTTTCTGGCCCCAGCCATTCACCAGTGCTTACCCCATGCACCCTGCTGGGACAGGGACATATTTCACACCATGTAAGCAGACAATACTTGGAAATTCAGTACATTTAGGGTCTATCAGATAGGTGAGGCAATAAATTCACATGACTTCCTAAAAATACCACCTCTTCAAGTACTAGACTGCAATGGGAAAGATGTAATTTTATTTGTTGTTTAAGTTGCTGAATACTAAGAAAATTATTTTCCCTCCCTCTCACAAACCCCAAAGGGACCCATAATCCAATGATAAGTGATTATCTCTCAGAAACAGTAAGTAGAGAGATGTGTGCCATTCTTTTATGTACATGATAGTTCTTTAAATTCACTCAAAGATATAATGAATCAGCCATTTTATTATTATAAAAGCATGGAAAATAGTGAAAAACAATGAAGCATTCTGGCATTTTGTTTTTGCTCTTCAGTCATAGTTGTTTTGTTACATGTATTACTTCTGTGAGAAGAACAGGACTGTGAGAATGGGACATTTTTCCCTGGGGAAAAATTTTTCTCTGGTACAGGCTCCTGCCTTGTATTTGGATAATGCTGCACAAATTTTTTTCTAAACCACCCCCCCCCAGAGATAAACTCTGAGAGCTAAGTAAGCAATGAGAATTTTTAGTTATCCTCTTTGCCTAACGACTCTTTGAAGGTTGAGAGAGGGGTTCAGCAGTCACTCAGAGGCAAGATATCTGAAGCGTTGTCTCAAGGCACCACAGTAATACAAGCTTCTCCTAGCTGGTCCTGAGTCATGCCACTGCCTCTTGATTATGAAGTTTGTCGGATCCAAGTTCCCTGTAAGGGGCAAACATTGGATGCCTAAAGATCACATTCACAGGAACCAATGATTTTGGTCAGCAGCTACCTCAGACGGTAAGAAATTCCTAAGACGGGGCTAAAGAGGCCCCTCAGTATCATGGATGAGGTCAGACCTTCAGATGAAAAATCAGAGGTTAGAAAGGCTGTCCCTGGCCAGGGCAGTGGGTAAGTGCCATTGCACTGCCCAGGGTCCCCAGCCCCTGGTGCAGCCTGTGGGGACATGGCCTGAGTCCCCTCTTGCTCCTTCCTAATCTAGTCACCTGGCAGCCTCATCCCTGGGTCCCGCTTTGGGAGGCCCTGTCCAGGTGGATATACTTTGAGAATATAGACTGCCCTGGAACCCAAAGAGGATCAATGATGGTGGCTCAACTTCCTGCTGGAGGAACACCAAAGAGCACCTAGGAGTGTGGTAAAAGCCCAGAAGAAATGCATCAGCATCAGTGAAAAATGAGGTGCCTGCACAAATTTATAGGCAGATACTGAGGTGTTAAGGGACTATATTACTGTTCAGGACATTGTTGGACAATTCAGTGGTGGACAACATTGCCAAACCTTGTAGATAGCTGACAAAGTCCTTGTGTATGTTTAGTATTAGACTCCTAAATAATTTTTTTGTTTAGAAAATAATAGCTTATTCCAACATGCTTTGCCTGTATCATATGAGACTTTGCAGGAGAAATTTTGTAATTAGAGCAGTTCCCAATTTCATTTTTTTTAAGGAAGTTTGAAAGACAAACTTGAAGAGTATTCCTTAAAATACAAATAATTTTAAGTGAATTATTAAAATAATAGATTTATGACAAAATTAAAGAAGGAGTGAGGGGTCTTAAGTCTAAACACTGTCTAGGTTGGTTGTGCTTGATTTCAGCTTACTGTTTTGTCCCAGAAGAATCATGTTGTCCCAGCACAGCTTCAGCAGAAAACAACAACTAGAACCTGCTAAGTCTTTTAATTTAAATGCATGATTAAGAACAAATAGCTCAAAAAAAGAGAAGAGAAGAGTCAGATGATCTTGGCAATATGTTAAAACTTCATCTCACCCAGGGTAGGTCATTTCTGGAAAATGCCTTTCTCTCCTTATTAAAACAATACACACCATTCATCTGGCATAATTAAGAAGAGAGATATAAATTCTTTCATGCTGAACTTCTGGACAGAGAGCCAAATCTTCTGCAAGTGCAAATTGTTGCAGTTTCAAAAACATTTTATGCTCATTTATGTGAGTTAAGGTCTTGGTCTGAGTCTAAACTCAGTCCAAACGTTGCTGGTGGGAACTACTAATGTGTTCCCAAGTTTTGCTTTTTCCTCTGGGGCACAGCTCAAAAGATATGTAGAGAGGAAGAAGAGGGTGATGGGCCTATGTTTCAACAGGATGTCACTCCTGGAAGAGGCACTTTTGGGAAGTAAAGAGAGACTGAAAAGGGTGAAGACATTCTTTTTCTTCTTGTCATTAATGAGAACAATATTGCAGTAGCTATGGTGGGAGATAAAGCTACGTAACCTTAAATATGTGTTAACCTGGGCCATATCACACAGGTATGTGAACAGATTGCTGACTGCCAGTCCTAGGTTGACCAATCCCATATTACAGATGCAGTTGTACCACAAATTTTATTTTTCTAGAAAGTTTTGATGAAGTCTAATGTAAACTCTGCTAGTGACAACATTATATTAATAAAGCAAATAAATAATAAAAATATTTATTTCTGTAATGCAAGTGGTACTTTGCAAACACAATTTATCTATAATCTATCCTGAGTGATGTTTAGAACTGATCCAAAATATGAACCTAGACAGTTTAAAATGGAGTACAAGAACTTAATGCAAAAGCTAATAAACCTTGCTAACAAGAATGTTGAACCATACAAGACTTTTCTTCAAGAACTCATTTTCTCCTGCATACGTTTTCTATTGCTCATTTATATATGTATATAGCTTATTTATCAGTTAAGCGTTAACATCTGCTGAATTAAAATCAATCGGTTAACAGACAGAAATTCAAACAAGTCAAGTTAGAGCAAATTCTCATCAACACTGTTCAAAACTTGGCTCTACATTTTTCCACAGTTTTTTAATTTAATGGTAGGTCTTTTTTAACATGTTCTTTCGCAAATCAGTCGCATCTGTGCACACAGTGAAGGTGAGCAGTCTCCTCTCAGGAGAAACATGATGCAGAGAGACATGAGCAGCTGAGGAGAGGTTGTCATGGGCACAGCATTTGAACACAAAAGTGGTGGCTATCTTTCCCAGTACAATAAAAAGGAAACTGATAACAATGGTGTGCTATAAAAAGCAAAGGAACATTCTTTGTCAAATAACCGCACCTCTCTGGCAGCACTGCTGCTGCAGTACGCTGGCTGACATCCACTCAGCGCTTGAACTCTGCTGTTACTGAATTTCAATTAAAACTGAGAACCACACAAAAGTGGCAGGTACAGAGAATACCAAAAAGAAACAAGATGTTCATTTCCTTGGTTGTTTTTGTTTCCGGGCTTTTCTTGGTCTGATTGGGAAATAATGATTTAAGTTTGATGGCGTGGGCCCTGGTGTCTGCTGTTTGGATCAATTTTACCTCGTTAAAGAAAGACAAAATTGTAGGAAGTTCTCCCAGAATATCAGAGCTGCCCTTCAAAAGCGAAAGTTGTACTGGGGTGCAAAATCCTTCCAGTTCCTGCATCAGTCCATTTAAAAAAAATGTGTATTTGAAGCCTGAGGGAAGAGTACAATTTAAGAGAGATTTTTCCTTATGCAATGAACCCAACAAGGCTTTATGTATGCTGCAGCAAACTGCAGTACCTGCAGGGTGCTCATCTACCATGAAAGTCTTCTATTATCTCATTCTTTACATGAATGAAATGTGAATATAGTTCCCGCTTTCTTCAAAACCATTACACTGATTGGATTGTGTCTGGAAGCAACAGAATTGGTTTTTCCACACAATTATTTTCAACAGATTGAATGTGTATGGCTTTCCTTGTGGGTGCTGATGGAAGGTACTCTGGAGCTTCAAAGACTGTGAAAAACAGTAGCTCCAGTAACCTTTAAAAATGTTCTGGAGGGGAAAAAAAA